>JAOXOE010029543.1:0-14318 GCA_028565055.1 Phoeniculus purpureus
GGGTGACAGAGCACTGGAAGGGGCTGCCCAGGGAGGTTGTGGAGTCTCCTTCTCTGGAGATGTTTAAAACCCGCCTGCATATGTTCCTGTGCAACTTGATCTAGGTGATCCTGCTGTGGCAGGGGGGTTGGACTAGATGATCTTTTGAGGTCCCTTCCAACCCCTAACGTACTGTGATTCTGTGAAACTTAAGCCACAACATCACAGTGGGAATACTTATTCTGAGCCTTATTCCATAGTCATGAACACGTATTTATTAATACTTTGTTTTTAATTCCTACTCTTTAATGACACTATTAAAAACATACACATAAACAACTAAAGAAAGAGAAGTAGAAAATCATAGGAAGACATCTAGGTTGACATTCACTGTTATTTTCTCAAAGTGTTTTTCTATTTCATAGAGAAGAAGCAGTGTTGGAGGTATGATGATATCTCTTAGCACTGGAATGGGTTGCCCAGGGGTTTGTGGAGTCTTCTCTGCAGAAGCTTAAAACCACCTGGATAGGTTCCTGTGCAACTGGATTTAGGTGATCCTGCTATGGCAGGGGGATTGGACTAGATGAACTTTCGAAGTTCATTCCAATCCCTTATGTTCTGTGATTCTTGTCTGGAAAAACCCAGCACATATTTTCTGACTATTTAGAGAACTCAAGTGAGTGTAGGTTGAGATACAGCATCATATAACTTCACCACATCAGGAAAGCCCTGTCTGTAACCGTAGAATGTTGGGGTGTTTGTAAAGTTGATCTGACTTCAGCAGGAGAACCGAGCTTTAAAAAACTATGAAGGTGTTTTTGCTACTGTTATATCCTAAAATGATAAAGGTGACTTGTGAGTGGGATTAATGAATGGATTTACCGACAGCCCAGACAGCACCATTTCCCCCAGTTCTTCTGACCCTTGTGGTTACTTCAATGGAACCACTGGTTATGGTTCTCCTGTTTAAGTGGGACCAGGTGCTCTGCTGCTAATGGACAGCTGTTGAAAGACTTGTCTGGTTTTTCTTTCATAGCAGAGAGAATTATTTAGAAATTTACCAAAACTCAAGAAAATTCAATTCAAAGTATCTCTGAACTTCAGCTAGTTTAGACTTGGAAACACTAGGAATGGAAGGTACTTGAAGCCCAAGGGGCATAGAGTATCTCATCCTTTATCTCCTGTACTCACATGTTTGAGCTCCTCTCTTCTGAAATAGGTGAGAGAAGGTTTAAATTGTGTCTCCTGTCTTTATGTTCAATAACCTATTCAGTAAAACCCTGTGATACTTTCCTGGGGGCCTCCATCAAACTTGTGCTGTAGTGGAGCCTGCATGCATAAAGCACTGAATGAGCTGAAAAAGGTTTTCTTTTATATCCTGACATCTCCCAGAACAGGATGGTCTCTTCCTACTGCTTCATTTAAACAAACTTCGAAGCAGATCTTCTGAGGAAGGATTTCATCCCGCAGGAGCCTCGTGGTTGGGCTCTCTGAGAATTAGGAGCTGTGACTTTCAGTCTCAAAAATAAGCACTGATTGAACGTCCACCGTGTGTTGAGTGTCAGCTCTCAATGGGAGAGCAGCCAGGTCCTACAGACTGACTTTTGTTTGAGAACAGAGGTTACTCTAACTTCTTTGCTGAGAAGACTGAATCCCTTGCTCTGATGATCTGATGCACGTGTTAAGGAATCTGATTGAAGAGACAAACCAGCTAGAAAGGCATTTTTTAGCTGGGCACTACCTGGAATGAAGATTTTGTGTTGTATGTTCTTGCTAGTTCTGATGTTGTGAATGAACTAGGGATCTTAAAGAGCTTTTTCCAATGTAACTCAAAGTGTGTTTGATACAGAGGCTGAGTTAGGATAGGATGAAACCAGTGAGTTCCAGGTGTTTTATCTCTTGTCAGGGATGAATCATGAGCCACAGTGTGCACGTTTCACCTGTGTGGGAAGGAAGGTAAGTGCTGAGAAGAGTTTGTGTGGGCCCTGGTATTGCAGGGGTAGATCTGCCTCATGGGCACAAGGTAGTTTCCTTGCCCCTGACCCCAGTAAAGAAAAAGAACCAGGCTAGTTCCAGCCAGGCACCATAAGAAATGAATAGCCTCAGACAATATTCTGATAGCCCTTTTCATATTGATGAGTACAAGACAAAAGTAGCCCTTTGGGTTGTCATGGGTCTATGCACAGAATAACGCGCTTTTTAAGCAGAGCAGTTGTTTTACAACCTCTTCCCTGAATTCTCTGTGCAGCTTCATGAACTTCACCTTTCCAGCTTGTTATATCTTAACATAGCACACACCTAACTTGTTCTGAATTTTTCCAGTTGTTTCTTTGCATGTGGCTTAGCAGAGAATAGGTACAGCTGAACCTCCCTTCTACAAGCCCTTAACTATAACCAGTGGGGTTTCTCTCTTTATAGCTGCTTCTGTTTCCTTAATAGCTGGCATTATTAAATTAAATTCCATTCTGTTTTTTCCAATCATAAATAAGTGTTACTGAGAAACAGGTTAACTAGAAAGTGAGGACATTAATATTTGCTGTCATCATGCATGCAAAGCAATTTTTTCACGACCAGGATTTGGAAACAGATGCGTCTAGGAACCTGGTTCTTCATTAATATAAACTTGAGCTAGTTCATTCCTCCTCTTAAGGGGAAAGGAAATGACCTATACAGTGTTTTTTTTCACTGAAGCAGTTAGCTATTAAAGGTAAAAGAGTTTTGACTTTATTTTTTTAAGCTCATGGAATCACAGAACGTTAGGGATTGTAAGGGACCTCAAAAGATCATCTAGCCCAATTGCTCTGCCACAGCAGGATCCCCTAGATCCAGTTGCACAGGAACATATCCAGGTGGGTTTTAAACATCTCCACAGAAGGAGACTCCAAAACGCCCCTGGGCAGCCCCTTCCAGCGCTATGTCCCCCACACTGGGAAGAAGTTCCTTCTCATATTGATGTGGAACCTCCTCTATTCCAGCTCAACCCATTACCCCTTGCCCTATCATTGGATCACATTGAGCAGAGCCTGGCTCCACCTTCCTGACACCCACCCTTTCCATATTTATAAACATTAATGATGTCACCTCTCAGTCTTCTTTTTTCCAAGTTCAAGAGACCCAGCACCCTCAGCCTTTCCTCGTCACTGAGATGTTCCTCTCCCTTCATCATCTTTGTGGCTCTGCACTGGAGCCTCTCCAGCAGTTCTGTGTGCTTCTTGATCTTAGGGCCCCAGAACTGGACACTATATTCCATATGTGGTCTCACCAGGGCAGAGTAGAGAGGAAGGAGAACCTATCTCCATCTACTAACCACCCCGCTTCTGAGTCACCCCAGGATGCCATTGGCATTCTTGGCCACCAGAGCATATTGGTGGCTCATGATCATCCTGCTGTCCACTAGAACCCCCAGGTCCATTTCTGTATAAGGCGGTTGTGCATTTCAAAGTTATGCAGAGGGAACTTTTTAATATTTAAAATCAAGAGAAGGAAATACCTTCTATTCTCTTCCTCTCTCAGCACTGTCCTGGGTGGAAGCTAAACGCTAAATATTTTTGTGTGTGTGTCTTTGTCTTGGTGTATTTTACAGACAGAAACCAAACAAGCAAAGAAAGGAGATAATTCAGCAGGGAAAAGATTCATTTTAAAGTGAGGTCTTACAGACAGGAATAGGAGAGCTAATTTATAGCTGGCTGGAGTAGTTTGGAGTGAGATAGAAGTCGGCGTGTGAAATCCAGATCTCCCCACAGAAATGCCATCCCTTGCTGATGTGAGGCACGCAGCCGGTCAAATAAGGGAAACAGCATTCATCTTCCTTTCTCTGATGGCTAATTGGTGAGTCACAAAGTCACAACAAAATGTCATGTTCAGATTGTTTGTATGACATGATGGCTTCAGTAGTTCATCTGATTTCCGCTCTTGAAGGCAGTTTGGGTCACTTGAGCTGCTCAGCGAGAAGATGGGGGATCGTGCTCTTTACTGACCTAAGAAATAAATGGCAATGAGTGAGTCTCTGCAGGGTCATTTAAGAACATGGCTAAGCAGCAAGAGCTGTGTTTCTCAGTGGTGACTGATGGCACACACAAGATCTTATCAGACAAGCAAGTTATGGGGATATAGATGCAACAAAACCCTGTCACTTCTCACATCTCTAAGAGAAGAGGGAAGATTATCTTTTTTAAAAATAAGACTTTATAGGGAAATCATTAGGGAGAATTTCCTTGTGGAAGGAAACAGGAATGTAACCACAGACACCTTGTATTGCTCTTTGCTATTTCTCCCAAATTATCCAGGGTCTTTTGCCTCTAGAAGTACAACCCTTCTGAATTCTACTCTGCACCTAATCCTGGGAAACACACTGGACTGTCTGAAATAGCATTTTAGACGGAAGTAACTTAAAGAAAGGTAAAAGAAAGGAAAAACAGACAGGTAAATGTATTCTGCAAAATTTCTGAGGTCCAGGAACAGCTAAGGAGAGGGAATAGTTTCAACCTTAGGTTTAGACTGGACATCAGGAAAACATTCTTCACAGAGAGAGTGGTCGGGCACTGGAAGGGGCTGCCCAGGGTGGTGGTTGAGTCTCCATCCCTGGATGAGTTTAAAAGTCGCTTAGATGTAGTGTCGGGGGATGTGGTTTAGGGGTGAACTTGTAGAGTAGGGCTGATGGTTGGACTCGATGATCCCAAGGGTCTTCAACTGATTCTGTGATTCTGTGAGATGCTTACCAGGGGATATTTTACAGGTCCTCCTCCCTGTGCTTCTCCATGATCATTGATCCTCGGACCAATGTGTCAGATGTCCCTCCAGGCATGATGCCACCTCCATTTCTTGAATGTAGAAGGTCAAACTCTTGATTCGGAATCTGAGGAGCTGCTGCTCCTTTAACTGGACTAATTATTTTCTGCTATTCTTCATTGGACTAGTGACATTTTATGCAAAGTCAGCACTGGCCTAAAGAAAGTTATGCAGTAGGTCCAGAGCACACACACAGAAATGAATTACATTTATACTTTATTCTTCTCAAGGGAATTATCTTGGTCTTACACTTTCCATGCAGTTTCTCCCTTTTTGTGGCAGGAATAATCACAGAATCACAGAACATTAGGGATTGGAAGGGATCTTGAAAGATGATCCAGTCCAATCCACCTGCCACAGCAGGATCATCTAGACCAAGTTGCACAGGAATATGTTCAGGCGGGTTTTAAAGAAGAAGAAAAGGAGCCTGCACAACCCCCCTGGGCAGTCTGTTCCATAATGCCAAAACACATTAGTCCTTGACCAGACCCATAACGTAACTACTAACTGCAACCATGGTCTGAGGCACTGGATACCACCACCTCCCCTGCAGATAAATGGAAGATGCAGAATTCAGTATCTCCCCAAGTCAGCCTCCTTGACCCTGCAATAAATAACAGATGTAAGCTCCAATAATACTGTTATTTCACCAAACCACTGTAAGTTGCCGACTACAGGGTACAGTATGCATCCTTTGAGGAAGCAGGTACAGCAAGAGGTGAATCACAGAACACAGTATCACAGAATCACAGAGCATTAGGGATTGGAAGGGACGTCGAAAGATCATCTAGTCCAATCCCCCTGCCACAGCAGGATCACCTAGAGCCAGTCGCACAGGAACATGGCCAGAGAAGGAGACTCCACAAACCCCTTGGGCAGCCCCTTCCAGTGCTCTGTTACCCTCACATCATATTTCATTGCCAGAAAATATTTGGGCAAGGCCCTTCCATATGTAGAGTGTCAGTTAAAAGCAGATTACCAAACCACGGGTTTCAAACAGTGAAGCAGAGCAGTGTAAGGGTCAGGCTGTGGGGGTTTTCTCCCCACTCTTCAAACCATGCAATTAAGAGTGTTATTCCAATGAGTTTGAAAAATGGCTGTCTCTGAGTGGAGGAAATGTAGAGTGACCATGAAAATTGTGAAGTTGCTTTACAGATCTTGACTGCAACCTCAGAACCTCCTTTTTCATGATCCTCCACAATGCTGTGCAGCTCTGACCTAACGTGCATGAAGAACAAATACACGCCAGGTCCTATGTGACGTGATTCACCTGAGTATCAATGTCTTGCATATTTATCTACCAAAAGCTTTTACTCTGTTATATACTGATTCCACGTCAAACTATTCACTAATATGATCTTGTGGAGGTAGAAAGAGGAAGAAAATGACTTTTTTCAGTAGTGAATTGGAAACACGACATTACGTGTAATTTATCTCTCTCTTTCAAATCAGCCAAACATATTTCAAGATATAAAAGTTTTACTGATGGCTCTTGTTGAAAGCTGAAAATAATCTCAATTCATCATTCTTGTCTTGCCTCGAGATGAGGGTTTTTGTTGCACTAATGGTAGCCAAAAAGGTTTTTCTGAAAATGTGGGAGGTGGGAGGAGGTAGTAGATCAGCTTGCCCTGCTCTGGCAAACTGTGTGCCCAAGTTGACTAATAGAAAACATCATTTACCAGCAGAAAAGAAACCCTTATATAATGTGCAATAAAATGCCAAGCTTTTATGATGAGCTTAATCCTGAAATACCTCCTGTTACCAATGGAGTAGAAAAAGAGGTTTTACCTCTCCCCTGTCCAGCCCAAGCTCCGAAGAACAGATACAGCTCTCTGGATGTTTAGAGTTAAGAAAGTTTGGTTTCATATGGAATTGTACCTTGGCTCTCTGGAGTCTGATAAGAGCTGAGCTCTGATGGAAATCTTATTCTCAACTATCAACCTGCCCATCAGAACTAGAGCAGCCATAATAAATGTGAGGATGCTCAGAGAGATGTTGTTGCACTAATTAATTGAACAAGACTATGAGATTAAATTTGGTTGTAATTGGCTAACAGATTATAATTGGTACTTACTAGTTGTGTTTAGGGACCTGAGCTGTAAGTACATGTTGATTTGCATCTTTTCCTGATTAGTTCAGTTTGCACACCGCAGTGTGGGGTTCATTAATTCTGTATTTTTAAGGCAGGGAAGAAGCCCAAGCACATTCTTAAAGTTAAGTGTCTGCTTAAAGTGATTTTCTGAATTAGGAATTTACGTTGATGAGTGAGGAATTACTGAAAAATTAAAGCTGAGGTGCTTTTGGGGATTTCTTTCTATGGTACTTTGCACAAAGGGTCGGGTCCTGCATTTTGGTCACAACAACCCCACGCAGCACTACAGGCTTGGAGCAGTGTGGCCGGGAAGCAGTCTGGCGGAAAAGGACCTGGGGGTTCTAATTGGCAGGAGGCTGAATATGAGCCAGCAGGCTGCCCAAGTAGCCAAGAAGGTCAATGGCATTCTGGCCTGTATTAAAGACTGTGTGTCCAGCAGGAATAGGGAGGTTATTGTCCCCCTGTACTCAGCACTGGTGATGCCATACCTTGAGTACTGGGTCCAGTTTTGGGCACCTCAGTCCAAGGGAGACATTGAGGTGCTGGAGCAAGTGCAGAGGAGGGCAACAAAGCTGGGGAAGGGCCTGGAGAATAAATCTGATGAGGAGATATTGAGAAAGTTGGGGCTGTTTAGTTTGAGGAAGAGGAGGCTGAGGGGAGACCTCGTTGTTGTCTATAGCTATCTGGTAGAGATGTTGACGCTGGTCCCTTCTCTTAGGTAATTAGTGACAGAACCAGAGGGAAGGGCTTCAAGCTCCAACAGAGTAGGTTTAGATTGGACATCAGGACAAAATTCTTCATGGAAAGAGTGGTCAGGCACTGGACTGGGCTGCCCAGGGTGGTGGCTGAGTCACCATCTCTAGATGAGCTTAAAAGCTGCTTAGATGTAGTGTTGGGGCATCTGGTTTAGGGGTGAACTTGTAGAGTAGGATGGATGGTTGGACTCGAAGATCCCAAGGGTCTTTTCCAACCTGAATGAATGATTCTATAAAAAATTGTTTTGATTGAGATTTATTTCTTGGATTTTCCAACTAATTTTGAAAACTCAGCTTTCCATTTTGAATAAAGCAGTGGTTCTCTGAATAAACTCCATTAGCACAAGAGTTTTACTGTGTGTACGTGCATACGTATGTATATACACACTAGAAAAAATAGATACTAATGTGATTAATTTTTCATTTTTATTAAAGGTCTAAAGCCATCTTCATAGAATCTACGGATCAGGTATACTTCATTCTTTACTGAACGATTTAGGGAGAAATGCATTAATATTATTCAGGGAGCAATCACAGCCGTGCTTTATAGCCCTTTTATACCAGTATGAAATGAATTCCATGACAAGTTAAACATGGTAGCCTTTAATCATAGGAAACTGCGAGGCACTCCAGCTGCATAAATTAAAGACAATTAACGAAAACCCAAAATGAGTTACACACATGCAGCTCATTAGTTTTAATTTGAAACTTTATTTATGCTGGAGTCAGTTGCTATCTGAACCACCAGATGCCAGCTAAAATTAAAATAAAAAGAAGGAATAAAATATTGGCTCTGAAGTCAGGGCAGTGTTCTGCAGACAGCCAAGACTGGAGCAAGAATATGTTTTGATGCCAGCATCAAATATGAGAAATGCCTTGTTTCCTTAAGTGATTTGTCTCCAGCGTCTCCTGATGAATGCAGAAGCTTGCAGCTACGAGCCAACATGTGATGGTTTTGGTGCATGTCATAAAAAAACCTTCCTCTTCCCCATCTCTCCCCACTTCGTGATCATCTGTTCTGATGGCTCCCCCATACCCTGGAGTACTTCTGGCTGGAAGCTCTCTGTAGTCATCTTTCACTCAGGCACAAAAACCATAAAGATACTTCTGGTTTAGCAGGTCTGAGCCTTGCTGTCTGAGCTCTGGTGCAAGGCAGAAAAGATTACAGGGCTTGTTGGTAGGTGGGACTCACAGGGCCACATCTAGGCTGTCCCAGCTTCTACTCTGGAAAAGAATTGCTGAGTGTGGCCACCGTCCCAGCTCATCTCCCCATCAATGCATCAATTCGTATCAGCCTGAAGAGACAATCTGGACATTCTTCTGCAGTGATGAAGTTTCCCATGTCTGAATGTCTGAAGAGACAATCTGGACGTTCTTCTGCTGTGATGAAGTTTCCCATGTCTGAATGTCCTCTCTCCTTCCAACAATCTGAGATTCCAGCAGGAGCAGATATCCAGCACCAGTCTAGGGTGAAATGTCCCTACAGAGTGTCACAAGCTCAGCCCTTTAGGCTCTCTGCTGGCTGGACACCTTGTAGCTCTTGTGGGACACCACGCTGGGACCTACCAAACTGGAATCTGGGGAGAATCTGTAAGGACACTGACTTAGTGAGATGCTGCCCAACATTTAAGAAGATGTTGAATTTAAAGATCACTCTACCCTGAAAAGCAGAGAATAAAAGTAGCATTTTCTTCCTTGATAGAGGTAGATCTGTTCCCTTCAGAAACTTGACTCTCAGCAGCATCTACCCAAGGTCATACACCAAAGAATGAGCACATGGGCAGCTGTAGTGGGAAGAAACAACTATCAATTGAAAGCAAATAGCTAAAGACCTTGATCAGAATTCCTCCTACTGCCTTTTCTTGAGCAGGCTCGTGTGCTTGGCAGAAGAAACACTGTTCAGGGAAACCTGCACAACGTGTTCCCGTTAGCAGACAAGCACCAGCTCTCTCCTTGATACCCCTGGCTGCTGGTGCAGCCTTATTCATTCACTAGTTAATTGGTTCAGGCTAGGTTTTCCTCAAAAATAATCTGGGAATGCAACTGGGGGACCAACTGTTCCTGAGAAAGTGGCCAAGGAAGCAAGAGTGAGCAGTCAGGAAAAACAGCCGGGGTGAAGGGGTGAAGGCCTTGGCTCAGTTCATCTTGTGGAGACCAACAGCAGAGTGGTGTAGTGGGAAGGGGAAGCAGCAGTGGGGTGGCAGAGGGTTGATGCCTGCAAATGTCTTTGGAAAAAGGGGCAGACTGGCTGTCTCTCAGTGAGACTGTGGTGACCATAATCAGCTCTTTCTTGTTTTCCTTTCTGTGAGCCTACTTCTGCAGCTTAGGGAAAGGATGCCTTGGGTTGAAGACCACCAGATCAGTTGGGTGAAGAAATTCCACCTCTGTAATACACTAATTGGGGAAACGCCTTCCTAAAATACTCCTGTATTTGAACACGAGACCTGGTAGGAAAACTAAGAGTGACTTAAAGCTGGTTGGATTGGTTCTTCTGTACATAGAATTGAGCTTGATTCCATCTAAAAAATAAATGACGCATCTCTGTCCAACTCTCGTTCAAATCATGTGTTAAAGGAACCACACCCCTCCCTTTCTGTGGGGCTTCCCTAAGGACAAGAGCGAGCGGTTCCTGTGCCACTGTGATGTTACTTGTTCTAATTTTGTTAGCTCCTGTAGATTTTTGCAAGTGCCTCGCTGCATTCGTATTTTCAGCATTTATATCACTGCAGAGAGTTGTTTTTGCCAGCACATTGAGCTCTCACGTGTAAAAAGAATCGCCATTCAGGGTCTGTGTGAAAATTCACAGCTCAGTATGCTTGGGAAGTTTAGACAAAAAATAAGTGTTTTACTTGTTTTTCTTTTTTTTAACCTACTTTTAAAAAAATTGGGAAAGTCCTTTTGACTAGGATCACGTTGGGTTTGGTTTGACAACATTGAGATGGGAGGGGGGTGTCAAAACTGTCGCCGTTTCATGAACAGTTTTGGTTTTTCTGGTACTACCAACTTAGCTAAAAATAGTGAATTGAAGAATTTTTCAGCTGTCCGTAATTTTGAAGCTTTTTTCATCAGCTCCAAAATTGGATAGAGAAATCAGAGCCCAGACAGGCTGTCCCAGCCCCCTGGTGAAGTACAAGGTTACCGTCTCCAGGCTTTCAATCTAGTGACTTTCAAATGAGCAGTAAATCAGTTTTATGGGGTTTTTTTTAATGCTTTAAAATCCGGGTTACAAACCCTGTGTTTGCTGAACTCTTGTCAGGGACCATTTCCTGACTATACATCTTAGCCTGAGTGCAGTGGGTGCCCATAAGAAAGAAGAAAGATGAAATTAAGGACATAGGTATTCTAAAAATGCCTTTCTATTCCCTATCTATTCCCTGTGTCAGAGCAGAGAGTCCTCCGGTGAAACTGTCCTTCTCGATGCGCTACAGGATGCAAACAGCATTGCACGACTGAAAGTGAGCTGCCCTTAATTATTCAGAGCACCAGAAGCAGCAGCTGTTATTTGTATTTGTCTCTAATTCTGAAGGGTGGAGAATTGGATGCCTTCACTGACAACAGAGGGGAAGAGGAGGAGACAGTGGGAATGAATTGCTGCCCAACACATCAGATGCTTCAACATCTGCAAGGCTGTGTTTAATGTGGTTGATCTAGGCTGTGTTCCCTTCTGTTAGCAACAAGGGCAACAAATTGGTTGTGTGAAAGTCTGCTTCTTCTGACAGGCAGAGAAACAGTCGGCCCATTTCGAGTGACAGGACAAATTCTGGCTTAAAAATTATCACAGCCAGGCAGAAAAAAAAATATCTTTATATCCCTGAAATAGCTCTAGAGGGAGAGATAGAATTTAGAGATGTATGCAGAGTGCAACCATTATTTTATTAAAAGCTACTCCGTTTCCTTTTTTTTTCTTGAAGTGAAAAAGATTTTGAGACGAAATGATTTGTGTAGATACTGTTCATCAAGTGCCTGGCTTCCACAAATCTGCCTCTTCTCCTTCTGTTGCTGCAAACTCAGTAGCTCAATTAAAATCGATGTGAAAGTGGCACGTTAGGGAGGAGATGGGAGTTTTCGGTGGTTTTATTTACTACTACAAAGGTGAAGTTTGCACATGAAGCATGAATGCACCTCAAGGAAGGAAGGAAAATTAATGAGTGATGATTGCAGTTGCTCAAGATTTTATGGTAGGTGGAATGTGTAGAGGGCCTGATCCTCTAATAAGATGTTGTATTGCTACTACAGTACAGCGCAGAGGAGTATGCAGAACCTTTTTACCATAGGGTGAAGGAGCACTGGAAGGGGCTGCCCAGGGGGGTTGTGGAGTCTCCTTCTCTGGAGACATTTAAAACCTGCCTGGATATGTTCCTGGGAGATTTGGTCTGGGTGATCCTGCTGTGGCAGGGGGATTGGACCAGATGATCTTTCGAGGTGCCTTCCGATCCCTAATGTTCTGTGATGCTGTAATTACCACAGAGATAACTGCATACTTGGTGGGAACTCTGTATTTCCACTAAGAAATTATTTAAACAGTGATTCACTCTAATGCAGAGCAGAAAAATGTCTTTGGGTGCAAAGAAATCAATACCAGCAAACAAACTCTTAAAGAGTTCAGCGCTTACTCTGAGGCTTGAGCACTATTTACTCTCCTGGGATAAACCCCAAGGTCCTTTACTCAGGCAAACTCTCTTTGATACCAATGGTTTTTGCTTGAATAAAGACATAATTAAGAAGCTGGGTCATGAGATTCAGCTCACCAACCTGTGAAGGCATTTAGCAAAGATTACACAAGCACAGAACTCACACAACGACCCCATTTCACTAAAATCAATTTTAGATAGGAAAAGCCCTTTGTTAGGAAATTCAATTATTTGAATAGGGAGGAAAAAAATGGCAATAATAAGTTAAGATAAATTAAATGACATCCAAAATGTAACGTGATGTGCAGCTCTGCAAAGACGAATAGAAGAGGGGTTTGGTTTTATATGAGGAGAGACCTGTGTTTTAGGACACTTTGCTTTGTTTGCACAGAAACACTGGGCACCTACAAGGACGTAGGGACACTGGAAGTGTTGGAATTTTTCGTGGAAACTGTGTGGGCTCAAACTCAAACCCAGACAGGAGGCATCTCTACTGTAGTTAATTAATGTTTATTAAAAGAGAGAAAAGAATTAGCAACAATTGTCTTTGGAAGGTGGAAATGAGCCCATTTTGGAAGGTTTAGCTGATCCTGATGCAGAAACAAAGGCGCTGTGCAGCATCGTACTGCAGCAAGAGTAGGAAGCTGAGCTAAAATGCAGCTATGAGATTGCTTTCTTCTTTTTTTATTCTTTTATGTGTTTGTTTTAGTGGCATTGAACACTTGGAATGGAGGAGAGCTCTGTGGGGAAGCTTCTCCAGTACCATAGGTCTCATCCCCAGGATACCATCCAACATCTGGAGTCAAGCTGTTGCCCCAACCCTCCAAGAACAGGCAGATCTTTTACATCCCCAGGTGAGTGCACAAAACCTTTGCTGTCCCTCACTGCAGACTGATTTGTAGTTTGCATGTGGTTTGGAGACATTCCATAAAGCCTCGCATATGAAGCTCTAATTAGCAGGGGCAGTTACTGGTGGTCTAATAAAACAGCCAGGGATGAGTTAGCAGGGAAAGAACAGCTAAGTCACACAGCAGCAGAGAAGTGTGAGTGTCACAGGCATGTCTGCTTCCTCCCCACCTCAACCTGAACGTGGCATTACCCCACCAAATGAAAGCTGTCTCCTGCTCCCCTAGAAACCCCCAGAACAGCTCATCCACAGGCTGGTAATTAGCCAGTTAATCCCCACCTTGCTGAGTCAGCTAATCCAGTTCCCATTAAAAGGTGCCTGTTTGTACCTTTCAGCTTTGGAACATTGATTGTCCATCAGTGCCACAAAAGCTTTTCAATGCGGAGAGTTGCAGTCGACACGCTGAACGGGCTGGGATGTTTCTGAGGTTTCTCAGCCTGAGGATTTCTATCAATTTATGGCCTTCTCTGTAATGAATTTCAGCCATTTGGGGAGAGACAAAAGACTCCAGCGAGCGCTTCTGCCACAGTGCTGCCGCTTGAGCTGCTGAGCTGCAGGACTCCAGCAAATAGTTTTTTATATAAATTGCTGAAGTTTAGATTATTTTTCTGGGAAGCGGAAGCACGAGGCTCTCTTTCCTGAGGGGCTGCCTTGAAATGGGGCAACGTGTTGTTTTTTCCCCTTTTCTCTACCAAGGAAGGTGCTGCTATTCCCACCCCTCCCTCATTAGCTTGAGCTGTTGAGTATGGGGTTTTCTGATACACTTGGCAGTGGGGAGGAATGAGTAGGTGTGGAGCTTCCCTTTACAATGTGCTTCAGTGGCCCACGGCATGCTTCAGTGGCCCACAACAAGCAATGTTTGCAGTTTGCAGTGGTGGCAAGTGAGTCCCTGTGAATCTGGCCCAAGCCTCAGCTTCTGGACAAAGCATGCCAAAAAAAATCTCTTACTATGCAAATACATATAGGAGGAGAGGGATTTGCAGGAGCAAATGTGGGCTAGCTGGGACTACCTTATCGCACAGAATGTTATGGGTTGTAAGGGACCTCAAAACATAGAATCATAGAATCATAACGGATTGGAAGGGACCCCAAAAGATCATCTAGTCCAATCCGCCTGCAACAGCAGAATCACCTAGACCAAGTCACACAGGAACTCATCCAGGCGG
>JAOXOE010029544.1:0-14317 GCA_028565055.1 Phoeniculus purpureus
GCTGCCAGGGGAGGGTTAGGTTGGATGTTAGGAAGCCCTTCCTCATGGAAAGGGTGATCAGACACTGGAATGGACTGTCCAGGGAGGTGGTGGAGTCCCCATCCCTGGAGGTGTTTGAGAACAAGACTGGCTGTGGTACTCACTGTCCTGGTCTAGGTGATTGTGGTCATGTTAGGTCATGGGCTGGGCTGGATGAGGTCAGAGGGCTTTTCCAGCCTCAGTCATTCTGTGATTCTGTATGGGATGCTGTGATCAAGAAGAGCCGTTCAGGGTCTAACCCTGGCAACACATCTTCCTTGGTGCAGACAGATGCCAGAGTGAATCCTCCAATGCCCATGCCTGCCTGTGCAAAAGTTGGAGCTGTGTTCAAGGGGTTGTTTGGTGGCAGCTCTTCTGGGAGGGTTTAGGGAATTTAGCAGTAAGCTAAATTAATAAAAGCGTATCAAAATATGTAAACATACGTATCACATCTCTTTGATAATGAAGGAGCAACTAATAAATATTTGCAATCAACGTGCCTATCTGGAGCTTTCTCTGAAAGCGTTTCAGAGGTTGTTCAAACAACCCATTTATTTCCATCATTTTAACAACCCGTTTTCTCCAGGCAATTGAAAAGACTCTCTCTCCTCACCTACGACACGCTCCG
Organism: Phoeniculus purpureus; assembly: GCA_028565055.1. Classification (NCBI taxonomy): domain Eukaryota; kingdom Metazoa; phylum Chordata; class Aves; order Bucerotiformes; family Phoeniculidae; genus Phoeniculus; species Phoeniculus purpureus. The sequence continues at coordinate 647 of JAOXOE010029544.1, forward strand.
TTTCATTTAGCCTTTGATTGGTCTCTGGCTCCTGGCTGTGTCTGCAGCTGGACTGGGTGCTGGCTGGGTTCCTGCTCTGGTGGTGGTGCTGGCAGGGCAGGTGGATGGCCTTGGGCTGGTGGTGAGTGACTGGTTCAGAGTCACTTGTGTGAAAGTTCTTACCCAAAGCCAGCACAGACAGAGGGTCAGGAGCTGCCAGTGGAGCTCCTGGTGTGGCAGCTTTGGGAGCAGGGCACTGAAAAGCCACCCTAAAAGTGTGCAAAGGTCACTCATTAACAGTGGGAACTTACTCTTGGCCAATCGAAGATGGCAGATGATGAACAAAAGCAGCTGAAGCTGTTCTTCCTCACATTCTTCTTGCAAGGATTTCAGTGGTTGGGCTGTGCTGCTGCTTTGTCATTCCTTGAGGCATGGGGATCTGAGAACCCCCTGGTTTGTGGTGTCCTCCTGTGCCCTGGTGTTATTCCCTGTTCCCCACATGAGAATGTGTTCAGGCTGTGCTCTGTGCGATAATTAATAGGGCTGTCAGGCCCCTTGTCCCGACAATCTGAGATGATAAATAGTCCAACACGTGCAGTCACTTTCCCTGATCCTGAGGCCCTTGCAGGAACTAGCACTGTGACAGATGGGTTGACACAACTGGGTCAGCACCACTGTCATAAGGGTGGAAGTGGCATCTCCATCTCCCCTCAGCACTCCAGCACCTCTGGACCACACAGTTGCCACTGATCACCAGCTCCTCCAGTGACTGCTGTAAGCTCGTGTAGAAGGAAGACACCGGTCATGGTCCTAATGCTGCTCTGTGCAGACCCATCTTTCCTCTCCTTGGATGCCACTGCCAGGGCAGCCTAGGAACATAACCCAGTGTTCATGCCATGTCAGATAAGTGTCTGGTGAGACTGTGCTCTGCACCTTCCCAGCACACTGTGGTGCTGCCTTCCCTCCAAAGAGCTGAGCTTTGAGTTCCTGCAGGTGTGGATGTGCACATATGTATAGTTTTAGAGAGCTCCAACTTCATGCACTGCAGCTTGACACCCCTTCCCTTGCCTGACCTCTTGCAGCCTCTCCTCTCTTCCACTGCTAAGATGTGGGAAGGGTTGTCTGGAGAGCAAATAATTGCATGAGTTTCTCCTTTTGTGGATGGCTGAGGAAAATTTGGCAAGGCAGCTGCAAATGAGGCTTGTGAGCACCCTGGAGAAGTGGGAGAGCCCTGAGCCAGTCTCACCGAGCAAAATACATTAGCCGTGAACAGAGTTGCTTCTGGGCTCAGCATTCAGTACCTGTTATGGGCTGAATTAGTCCCTGATTTCTGTCCCTTACACTTAGAATGACTTGGACATATCTTTCTGAGATGGGAGATTGCTTCTGACTAAGTACCCTCCAGCCATGGCTCTACTGACTTTTAAATTGTTCTCAGAAATGCAGCCTTCATCCTGTCTTGGGTCAACGTGGGCCGGGGCTGTGACCTGCATGTCGCGGTGTGTCTAGAAGAGATGCTTTGCTTTGCTTGGCTGTAGGAGAGCAAGTGCTGAGACACTTCTGAGGACTCAGTGGCTGCAGGTTTGATAAGATCAATACTACCTCTGCAAAAGATTACATGGTATACTAAGCAGCAAATAGACCTCTTATGCTGGATGTGGAAACCATTTATAGAGTCTGTTAGGGATGGTAAGGTAGATGGGATGTATCCGGAGTGAACTGCACAGATGCCGTAGTTGAGACTCCCACATTAAGGGTTTTGCAGTCTATTAAATAATGGAATTAAAAGCAAAATGAAGAAGAAAGTTTTGTCCAAGAAGCTTTACCTGCAGCCACACAATCAGCTGACCTGGCGAAGCTGGCTTGTGGTGCCCTTCTGGCTGCCACCGCCTGTTGAAGTGCTGAGCCTCCTAAAGCCAAAGTGGTGGCTTGACTCCTCCTGAAGACTGCAGCTTTGCCCTTGCAGAAAGAACAGAGAAGAGCTTCATCCATTGGCTGGTGCTGCCTCATGAAGCTTGGAATGGTGTCCTGATGAGATATCTATTGGGTTTCTGTTGTGACAGAGAAGAGCTGGTCAAAGGGCAAGCTTGGAAATGTCATTGCTCCTACCCAGGAAGTCATTGGTTCTTCCACCTCACAACTGGGAAGTCCATCCCCCGTGCCATGCCATGTCCTCTGCAAGCAGTTTTAATGCTGCTGTTGTATGTGGCCCATGCTGAGCTGGCTTGAGGTGAGGAGCAGTTTTTGGTCACAGGCAGCTCTGCTGGCCTTGTCTGAGCTGACTGTGTGCCTCTGTCATCTCCTGTCCTCAGAACAGTTAATAACAAACAAGCAATGGTCACCTGCCTGCTGGCCCTGCCCTAGGGAGTGAGGCAGGGTGCTCAGCTGCCGTTGCTCCTCCAATGCCTGGTCTGGTCTAGTTTGAAATGCTTTGCAGGATGGGTTACAGTGCTCCCTGGGAATTTTCAAAATAGGATTGTGGGCCCATTGAATCCGTCTGCAATGTACAGGAGGGTGATAACGTCACTGTGCGGATGGATTCCGCCCCCGCTTACTACTTTTAGTTTAAAAGACTCTTGGACCTAGTAAAAGCAACAGATATGTAAGGAACAAGCTGTGCGGTGTAACGAGGAGCTGGATCAGACCCTGCTGACTGGAGGTGGGTGATGCAGAAGGGAAGTTGATGCTGAGGACGTACATGGGAGGAACCACGCAGCAGTGGGTGGGCAGGCAGGCAGATAGCTGTACTATGACATTGCTCACCGTGGGCCCTCTGAAAGGGTAAGTGAGTCTCTGGGAGTGTTCTATGGGGTAAGGCGTGCAGAGAGAGGCAGGAGCTGAGAATGTTTACAAGCTGCAGGAGGCTTAAGGGACAATGACCTGCCCAAGCCAGTACAAGAAGCCTCAGGAGGAGCCATGCAGTGTTGTGACCCACATGCAGGTCTCTGTTAACCCTGGACCAACTCAGAGCTCTGTTTGCTGACCTCCAAGCAGCTGGACACAGCCCTTGGGCTATGATTTAGTAGTTCCTAGCCGGCTGGCCTGGCTCCCTGAGGAGTGTGGCTGAGGTCTCTCATCTGGGTGGACTGCTGAGGAAGGAGTTAAGCCCTTTGTCCTTTGGGTGGATTTCGTTTGGCCTGGCAAGGCTCTCCTCTCCTCCAGCTGGGATGCTCCAGCCCCTGCCTGTGGGGGAAGGGAAATGAGTTAAACCCATCTTCAGACACGTTTGTATTGATTCTGTCACTTTTTTGCTGCTCGCTGACAGGTGATGGATGGCTCATAATGCGGCCGGCACAGTACATTACGCTTCCCATCCAGGGACTCCTAAATCATTTCAGATTTTCAAATTCCCTAATCAATATTTTATCAGTAGCAGAAGAAAGCAGAACGGACCCATTTCTCAAGAGGTAGAAGAGGGAGCATGTGCGGACGCGTGCCTGTACACACATAGCGGTGTGAGTCCGTACATCTACAGTTGCAGCCAGAGCACAGTGAGTGCAGCATAACTGCAGCCACAGCAATAAAGACATGAGTGGCACCAGGAGTGTTGCTGCATTTCAGTTGCTTTGGGATGAAGCAAAGCACAGGTTTGGGGTTCTGATTTGAATGATCAGGGTTAACGCTCTAGCAGGGTTTCAAGTGATCTCTCAGCTGCTGGTCTGATCAGCTGCTGCTGGCATACTGGAGGCTCGGTGGGAACATGCAGTCATGTGTGCTTGAGCTGGTCTTGGGCACAGCAAGTGTCTTTCTGCTCCTCTGCACACCCTTGCTGTCACAGTAGGATGTGGTTCAGGATGAAATTGGGGCTGGATGAGGAGGAGATGCAGGAGGGCTCTGTGGGGTCAGGCTGCTTACTGTGTGAGGGGGACTGAGACCCAGCTTCAGTGACTTGGTGTGTCCTCTACACCAGGCTTCCTTCACCAGTATCTCCCAGTTCCAGTCTGGCATATGGCCTTCTGTCAGGCTTTGGGATGGAAGAATGGAGCTAGTCCATCCTGCTGTAGGAGAAGAGGCTCCCTGCATCCCCTGTCCTCTTCTCTTCAACAGCCTCTCTTCCCAGAATTACCTGTTGGTTTTTCATTCCCAGGCTGGATGTTTTCCAAGTAAAAGATTTATTCTTAAGGTGTTCTCCCTTGCCCCTGAAGAGAGACTACAAACAGCACAGATGTGAGGCTAAACATAACCCTCCTTGTTACTGTCACCTCTCCTCAGCATTCGCCTGGGTGATTGGGTGTTGTGTTTGCCTGGAGTGCTGTTTCACAGCTCAGTGGTACTTGCTGCTGAATCCTGCGGCACAGCACAGCCTGTGACACAGTGGGGCTACTGGTTTGGGACTGTGTGGCTAGAGTTCTGAGGTGGCCCTTGCATAACCTACACTCACCTTCTGGCCCTGTCCCAGGCTCTGCAGGGACCCTCAGCACTTTCCATGGCTGAATAATAGGAGAGTCAGACTCTGCTGATAGAAGTAGTTTAAGTTAAAACCCAGCATTTATAGGAAAAAGCATCCTGCCTTTCCATCCCAACCTCTGCACAGTTCTCTCTTGGGAGCAAGTGTGCTCATTCTCCAGTCCAACAGCAGCTTCACCACTAGGCATTTTTTAACTACTTTTTTTAACCACTCTTTTTCTGTGTATTCAGAGTTTTCTACTGGTTGTGTCACAGAGACCAGGTCCCAGCTGTGGTGTGGGTGAAGTGCACTGCTCTACCCTCTCTTCTGTCTGTCATTGAATGCCGTGCCCAGTTTGGCAGGGGTGGGGTGCACCTTTGGTTTGTGCTGTCCAGATTGTTCCCTTACCCAGAGGCAGAGGAACCAGCTGTTTGGGCCCTGATCATTGCAGGTTTCAGTGTTCTGGAAGGCTGGGTGTGATCTCCTCGAGCAGGAATCCTTCTGGAGGGCTTCCTGTCCATCAGAATGCCAGAGGCAGGTCGTGAAAGACTGCTTGTCCTTTTTCTGTGGTTAAAGACGAAAGACTTGATTGAACCATGGACAACTTACCATTTCCTGTGTTGTTTAACGGTCTTGTGGCTGTTTGGTGTTTCCTAACAGAATCGTAGAACACTAGAGATTGGAAGGAACCTCAAAAAATCATCCAGTCCAATCCCCCTGCCACAGCAGGATCACCTAGATCAAGTTGCACAGGTTTTGAATGTCTCCAGAGAAGGAGACGCCACAACTTCCCTGGGCAGTCCCTTCCAATGCTCTGTCACCCTCACTGGGAAGAAGTTCCTTCTCAGATTGATGTGGAACATCCTCTGCTCCAGCTGACACCCACTGCCCCTTGCCCTGTCATCGGATGACAATGAGCAGAGCCTGGCTCTATCCTCCTGACACCTGCCCTTTCCATATTTATCAACATTAATGGAGTCACCCCTCAGTCTCCTTTCTTCCAAGCTCAAGAGACCCAGCTCCCTCAGCCTTTCCTCATTAAGGAGATGCTCCACTCTCTTCATTATCTTTATGACTTTGTGCTGGACTCTCTCCAGCAGCTCTGTGTCCTTCTTGAACTGAGGGGCCCAGAACTGGACACAAGATTCCAGACGTGGTCTCACCAGGACAGAGTAGAGGGGGAGAACAACCTCTCTCAATCTACTACCCATCCCCCTTGTAATCCACCCCAGGATGCCTTTGGCCTTCTTGGCCACAGGGCCCATTGCTGGCTCCTGGTCATTCTACTGTCTACCAGGACCCCCAGATCCCTTTCAACAATGCTGCTCTCCAACAGGTCAGTCCCCAACCTGTACCGGTACCTGGGGTTGTTCTTGTCACAGACTATGATGTAGAGTTCCTTTGGCCATGGTCCATTGGGCAGTGTGTCTGTGATTGCTGCAGCAGAGCAGGAGAGTGAAGGAAGCTACTGTGGTGCCTCTCAGAGAGACAAGGTGTTTGTCACACAGCTGCCACCAACAAAACAAACTTGGTCACTCAGATTTTCTGATGCCTTCTCTCTTCAGTGCGGAACAGCACAAATTGCCTTTCCCCTCTGCTGTTGGATTGACCTCTACTTGTTCTGATGTGCTAAAAAGTGCTACAAAAATCATCTTGTTTAAATGGCATTTCCTGCATTTCAGTTCATGTTACTGCTTGGCTGTTGTCTCTGCTCCCCTAGATAGAATCCCCCAGAGCCTTGTCATCTGGATAAATTCCAGATAGCTCAGCTTCTCCTTGTGTGTTGGACAGTCCAAGCCCTTTCATTATCTTCATGCCAGCCACCCGCTCTGTCACCCTTTCCTCCCTGTTTGGTCCCTTGCATTCTAGCTGAGAGTGTGGTGTGTCATCAAAGTTGCTGGTGGTCATTAAGGGCCTTCTCTTCCTCTTTCACTTTTGGGATTTTGCCAGGTAGCTGTAGCTGGACTTCACGGCTGTGTGATCACCCTTCTGCTCAAGCATTCAACTTCTCCAACCTGTTGTTTATCCTCCCTATAAGGTTGAGCACACAGTCCTGTCTCACTTTATCCTCCACTCTTGATCAGGAGTGTGCTGCCTGCACGCTATGCTCGGGTTATCTACAGAGCAGTGCTGCTTTGCTTGGGGTCAGGGCTGGACTCTCTAACGAGCACCTCTCTGCTGTTACCCCAGTGCTGTGGCAGAGCAGTACAAAGGCTCTGGAGCACGTTTGGCAGAGGTGGTTTGGGTTTGATGTGCAGTGTAGTGCTGGGAGAATCAGTGAAGCTGTCTCTGAGCAGAGCCCCTGTGTGTCCCTGCTCCCTGGTACTGCTCCTCAGTAGTCCTGCAAGCTCTTGGGGATGATGTTTGCTTCCCTTGCCCTGGGCTGTGAATAACCAGTGAGACATTGATCATCTTTCCTTGGAGGAAGGATAAGAGAGGGACCATGACCATCCTTCCAAACACACTTCACAACATAGAGTATCTCCATCTAATACAAACTTGCCCTGTGTCCAGCTTTTACAGTTTCTGATACTTTTCAGAGGAGTTAAGCCCTGCAATGGTGTTTGTCGGGAATATGAACTGTGCTGTGTTAGCCTTAGGGGACTGTCCAGCCTATGCTGGGACGACAGGTAGCCCGAAGGGAAGCTGGTCTGCTGGGCAGGACTTAACTGGCCCTATGGGAAGCAGCTGCTTGGGGTGAGTTGACTTCACTGGAAAGGGAGCTCCCAGCCAGCCACGGCTACCTGATAAATTCAAAGTGACATTGACCTAGCAAACCCCAGGCCAGCACAGTTAGCAGAGCTGTTTGCAGCATGTTTAGTCTGGAGAAAAGGAGGCTGAAGGGAGACATTTTGCTCTCTACAACTACTTGAAAGGAGAGTGTAGAGAAGAGGAGGTTTGGTCTTTCTCCCAAGTCACCAGCAATAGAACAAGAGGAAATGGCCTCAAGTTGTGCCAGAGGAGGGTTAGACTGAACATCAGAAAAATTTCTTCCCTGACAGAGTGGTCAGGGACTGGAACAGACTGCCCAGGGAATGGGGGGAGTCCTTGAAGGTGTTCAAAAGCTGTGTAGATTTGGCACTTGAAAACAAGGTTTAGCGGGAAGGGTGAGGTTGGATTGATGGTTGAACTGCATGATCTTGGAGGTCTCTTCCAATCTTAATGATTCTAAGTTATAAGGGGGAATGAAGTGAGCCTGGTTGCCATCCTCTTACAGATCTAGGGGTTACCAATCCCCAAAGCTCTCCAGCTGCAGATGGATTTCAGCTGAGCAGAGCCCCAGAGGGAGCTCAGAGCAGAATTGGTGCCTCACCAGAGCTGCACAGAACAGGGTCCTAGAAGCTTTTCCCAAGGTACAGTCAGAATAGAATTCCCTTCTTATTTACTCTTTCTAGCTCAGGCTAGTTTTCTTCTTTACCGGTTCAGATAGGGGCTTGCCCACTGTGATCCCTACTCACAGCACAGGGAACCTCAGACTTGATCTGTGCTGTCACTTTTCTCACCTAACTCTATGGAGGCATCTAATGATTCTATGATTCTATGATCTCCCTGAGAAAGGTTGGCAATACCAAAATGGCCTGTTTAACTGTCCTTTTTGTGGTGGGGTTGTGTTTTGACAGGTTTGGATGTGTTTATGGAAACCAGTAGGAGGATGCTATAGAAATGCTGTGTGCTGTGGTTGGGTGGGGGCAGGTGGAAGGATGGGAAGCTGTTGTCAAACCGTTGCTTTGTGCAGAGTGGAGGGGTCTTTCCTGGGACTGTTCCCAAGGGCTAATGCTCTGCATGCTGACACTGTCCTTTGGTGTGGTTTTGGGGTGGATCCACTGTGATCCACTTCAGCCACTTGAAATACTTGATTGTACTTGGAAGATAGACAGAGACCCAGCAGATACAGGCATTGTCTTTTTCTCCTTACTCGTTACTCTGCCCTTTAAAGAGGGCAGAATTTGTAGTCTGTATTGATAAGGAGAAGAACCAGACCTCAGAAGTGCTTATGTAGGGATGGTAGTCCCAAACTCCTCGCCAGAGCCTGGGGCTGGCCAGGGCATGCAGCTACGCTGGGGAGTGATGCAATCCAGCCTGGAGCTGCCTTGTGTTGGCATGGTCCCGCTGCTGTTGCTGACAGCTCTTGCAGGGTGTCGCATATATCTCCATATTGGTCAGCAGCTGAGCATGGAGCTGTTTTTTCTGCCCTTTACCCTGTCCCAGCACAGCGTCACCACCAGCTCTGGGCACGTGGCTCATCTAGAGGGAAGGACACATCTCCTCAGAAGGAAATCCTGCCCAGGTGATGGTCCCTAGGGACCGTTTGAAAAGACATGCCTGAGCCATGGGGGCCACAGACTCAGTTAATTCCAGCAGCGAGCTTGTTGGTGCCAAGTGCCATTTGCATCACTGTGAAAAATGGTAAAACCATCGTTAGGTGTTCACTAAAATACTCTAAATTTTGCAGGACATGAGACATGAGTCAGGCATTGAAACCAGCATCCAAAGGAGCGGGGGGAGTGGGGAGAGGCAGCAGTGAAATATTTTGTTTCACTGGCAAGAGGACAAGAAATAATTGGGCCCTAAATCAAGGAAATGGGAGAAAAGGGAAAGCAAATCAAAGGAAATGGTGGAAAATTAGGTCTTGGAGTAGAGAAATGTGTACACATGATCACCTGGTGGCTCTGGAAGAGATAGGTGCCCATAAATCTTCTCTTTAAACTTTTCTGTGCTGCTTGAAGTGGGATAGTGTCATGTTTGCTGACCCTGGCCCTCTTTTCTAGAAATTACTGGACTTGGCTTCAACTTGCCTAGTGCTGAGCACCCACCAAGTGGCCTGAACCCCTTCAGGGCTCGAGAGGGAGGTCCTGAGTGTCTGGACAATTTGAGGCAGCCTGGAGACTGCTATCTCCAGAAAAGAGTCCATCAGGAAAAACAATCTGTGTCTGGGATGGGTTGGGTGAATGGGGTGAGCTACAGAGGACCCTCCCCAGGGCATGAACCTCAGGGTTCCTGTCAGCAGGAATGGCAGGTGTGGTCTGCTTCTTTTACCCTGCAAATGGGTACAGGTCTCCATTTCCAGAAGTTGAGCTGGACCTCAAGCAGTTGGGGAGAAGGTTATAATTTTGTTTGGCCTTTACTGCAGACCATCAGAGCTGTTCTTGTTCGACCAGGATTGCAGCTGCATCCCCATTGGGACCCTCTGCAGACCTATTGGGCCTGTGTGAGGGATGCTTCCTTCCAGACCTTCTTGGGACCTAGAAGAGCAAGCTGACCTGTAACATTCCACATGGAGACCCAGGCACCTCCCTTTTCTTTGCCTTTGGGCACGCGATGTCCCAGCAGCCTCTTCTAGCTGTAGACTTGTATTTAAAAACTAGGGTTAGGGTAAACGTTCCCTTTATGGCCCCCCTGCTTATTTTTCTTTTGAAAATAATGAAATGTAAAACTTGCGCTCTCCCTGTTCGCTTTCCCCCCGGCCCTCCCTCCCTCGCACTGCTCGGTGCTCATTAACTTGCTTGGCGTTCAAGTCAGACGTGGCCTCTGGTTAAAAACGGCAACCGCCCTCGTGCCGCCCCTGCTTCCCGGGAGCCGGCAGCCAGACAATAACACCGATGGGATCGTCTTTGTTGGAGGACGTCAGCCCCTCTGAGAAATTTAAGTGTCTTGAACTTTGAGGAAAGAAATATTAAAAATAAAGATGCTGGCAAAAGCATCAGGGACAGAAAAGCTGCTGCTGTTGTGCTGGAGCAGTGGCAGCTGTGCCTGTCCCTGCAGGGGGCTGTTTGTGGTGGGGTTTTTTCCTGCTCCTGGGATTGCGGGTGGTGTGAGTGTCGGTGCTGCAGTCAAATCAGCGTGGCTTTTCAGAACTGCCTCGGTATCGGGGCTGAAGGTACTGTGCGAGGTGTTAAATGACTCTGCTGGACTCACAAGTCCCAGCCAAGTGTTGGTTTAAAATAGCCAGCCTGGACCATGTGGCTGCGTGTGACTGAGGAGTTCTCTTTAGGAGCTGAAAACATCATCTCCATGCTTGATACTTAAACATAACAGGGGTTTCCAGAAATGTCTGACACAAACACTGCTCCTACAAAGCCTTTCATTTGATTTCCATTTTGCTGTGAATCTGCCCTGGTGAGAAGCTAGTGTCAGCCCACCCCCAGAACAGCTGCCCAAGGAAGACAAGTGCAAGCCAAGCATGTAAAGGCTGAGAGAATGTCATGAACTTCACTTAGAGTAACCCTGCTTGTGACTGCTTCACATGGAACTGCTTCCCTCCAGAACCCCATGGGGTGTCCCTGTTGGGGAGGAAAGATATCTCTCATTGCCTGGCTGAGGGGGCACTCTCATCCTCTTTGGACCCTGTGCTGAGGGTCATGAGCTGCATGGAGAAAGGTCCTTCAGCACTGATCATGGAGTTACTGAGTTGCTGGTTGGACCTGAGATGTCAGGCAAAACTCAGTCTGTATTATTTTCCACCTTTTTACATGTGAAAGATGCTGCTGTTTGGGATGTGTGTCCAGGCACAGCAGCGTAGCCTCAGTTCCATGGCCTCAGTCTGTGCCTGTATTGTTGGTTTTCTCCTTACCCCACCACTTCATCTCTAGCATAAAGTGTTATTCAGTCCATGTGTGCCTGGGAGCTGATTATGCACTGGGAGATGCAGCACAAAGGATTTCAGAGACAATCTCGTTTCCTCTTGCCAGCACAAGCCGCCTGGCCAAATGATTCAGAAACACAACATCTGCAAGACTTAAAAGGAGTTATGATCTGTTTGACTGCAGCTTAAAGCCTTGGGATGGGAGAGGAGAAGCTGTTTAGGAGCCTGTTGGGTTTTGTCAGACCACTCATGTTCCTGTGGAGCAGCTGCAGCCCAGCCTCTGCAGACACGTCGGTGTGTGCCCATGTTCAAGATGGGGCTTCAGCCTGCAGCTAGCTGGTCCACTGATTAGTGGTGGACAGGCTCTCCCACAGGAAACTCTGGTTCGTGGGGCCTACTTCCCCGGGTAGGTTCCAACTTTAGCACCATGATGGCTGCCCTGGTGTTGTACCAGCACTCATTAGTGCTGATTTGAGCAGGGCTGCAAAATCGGCATTCAAACCTCCACAGTGAAGCAGTTCTGCCTTCCCACAGAGGCAGCTCTGAGTGGCTGTTAGGAGGGACCTGACTTCTCAGCAGTAGCTTCAGGCTTTCCATTGCCCAGAGAAGTATCTGTAGGTCCTCTTGGGATGCTCTCTGCAGGAACCTGGGGAGGTGTGTTCCTAGCATATAGTGGCTGTCAGGGGTCTGGAGCACAGGAGGAGAGGTCAGGAGGTTGTTGGGTCCATGAATCTCCGAGCGCTGTTCCAGGTAAGCCTACCTGAGTGCTGTCTTCGTGCTTGGCACTTCCCAGCCTCCATAGCTGGGATGAGAGTAGCTCTTAAGCTCAGGTTCAGCAGATCACTTTGGTCAGTGCTGTGCCTCAGGTTTGCTCTTCAGCTCAGCACAGCTCTGGTCTAGCTGGGGCATAACAGGGTGTTTCTGACCAGGGAAACCACTTTAAAATCTTGTTTCTGGATCTGCACAGACTGGGGGGTGTTGGTTAACCCACCTCACAAGCTGTTCACTGCAGTCTTGTGAGACAAAGTATTTCTAAGCCCATGGAAAAAGTTCCCAGCTGAGATGTGTTTTGTGGTACATCGGGATTTGGGTGACCTCTGCCACATCTCATTGGGAGCTGTTGGAGTTGAGCACTGTGCCAAGTGGGAGAAGAGGAGGAAACATTTAAGGAAATGACAGGGACAAGCAGCTGTAAAAAAAACAAACCCCAAGCTTGTGTTTTTGCAGTGATATTTCTTTTAACCTTTAATGCCTCCACTTTGCTTCGTTTGAAAACCTCCTGCTTTGATTTCCCGTTCAGAACTGTCATTCTGGCAGCCCCTGGAAGAAAAGGAGACCTGTGTGAGGTTAGGGAACAGCTGCAGGAACGTAATTAATGCTTTGCAACACTTCTGACAGCCTTTAGCACCTTGCTGTGACCCAGCCTGTAACATCTGTGCGTTGGCAGTAGCCACACTGTAAAACTTTCTTCCTCCAAGTCCTGTACAAAACAACTGTTGCCTTCCCAAGGAGATCTATCGGGGCAACCACAGAGCAGGTCAGTGCGGAAGGCAGACTGCCATGCAGATGGCAGGTCCTTGGTGGCAGGGGGTGGCAGTGGAGAGGGGCTTCTGGCTGCTGATCGTTGTAGGTGTCCAAGTAGGGAGGTGGGAGGCTGCTTTGGCAGAGGTTTGATGGGAGAAACAGGACATATCCACATCCAAGTGTAACACCAGTTCCTTTCCATGCTCCTGTTCTCACCTGCTGAGTGGATGTGGGCAGAGCTGGTGCCCAAGCCCTGCCTGGAGCCGTTTGGATGTTTGTCTGCCCAGCTGTCACCTGCCCCGAGGGATGCTGAATGTGTTCCTATATGGATTGTGTTTTATCAAGGTCAGTCTTTGCAGTGCTTTGTCTCTTCATGTGGCTATAGGGCACCTTGGCACCCTCATTTCTATGTGAGCCAAACCTCATTAGAAAGACAACACACCTAAGTGACTCCTGAGAACGCCTGAGAGTTCCAGCTAGCATTTCCCTTTCAGTCCCAGAACTAAAGTCACAGCTGGAGCTACTTTGGTGACCAAAGATGAACAAACCCACTTTGTTTTTGAAGATGAGCTTTTTTCTTCTTCTCTATCTCACTGCAGCCAACCCCACTGAGTTTCCAGCCTTCAAAGCCCATTGCATGCAACTGGATGGGACTGAGCTTGCCAAGGGGCAGTGTTTGTTCTCCACTCTTTTTGGTGTTCTGAGAAGCCCCTGATTGTAACAGATGCCAAGCAGCCCTTTCCTTCATCTGACTGGAGCTCCCAGCTGCTAGTGCGTTGTTACAGGATCTCTGCCTGATCAAAATGCAGCTCCCTTCCTTGTACCTGGAAACTGTGTGACAAATGGGTCTCATTTCTGATTCTAGTCTCCGTGTGATGGACCAGACTGTCTGCTACCTCAGACCAGGGCAGAGAGGTTTGTAGATCCGGAAGGAAGCAGGCCGTTTCTGTCCTGCTGCTAGCAGCGTGCCAGAGACACCAGCCCAGCATTTGGTTTCAGCGAGGTAGCTGAAGAGGCTGTGTCTCAGCACCTTCCTCTGATGGACGGTCAGCGTTGCTTCTCTGCACCTTTCCCACGTTCTCTCGCCCTTGGGAAGGAGGAGAGAGGAGTTTTCGTAGAATCGTAGAATCATAGAATCATAACGGATTGGAAGGGACCTCAAAAGATCATCTAGTCCAATCCGCCTGCAACAGCAGGA
>JAOXOE010029545.1:0-14317 GCA_028565055.1 Phoeniculus purpureus
CCCGCCGACACGGGGCTGCGGAGCGGCCGGCGCGGCCAGGAGCGCCCCGGAACGCGGCCCGAGCGGTACCGCCGGTACCCGGCGCCGCCGGCCGCCATGGGGTAAGGATCTTGGCGGGCCATTGGGTCGGGGGTGGTCGCGCTGGTGGTTGATCTGGGAGGGGAGCGGCCGCGCTGCAGGTGCGCAGGGGCAGGAGTACGACTGCTGCTGCGAACGAAGCCGTGCAGCACACCGGGAAGGCGGGGCGCGGCGTGGTCTGCGGAGCCTCTGCTCTGCCGTAGCCACATCGGAGCTCTGGAAGAGGGAGCTCTAGAAGAGCTGTCTTGGCTTTCCAGTGCCTATTGTGAGGAGCTTCGGGATGGTCAGTCCTGAAAACGATGAAAGTTCAAAGCGGCGGAGGCTCGTTTTAGCTCACATGGAGTCTTCAGAGGGTGTAAAGCGACGTATGAATTTCCTAGTAAAGTGAAGAAGGCTCTCAGGAAATCTGCTCAACATCAGGTTTCCCCTATTACATTGAGATGTATGAGGAAATCAGAAGGAACCAAGTCATTAATTGAATAACATCTAAATTTAATACGGTGACATAGGAGCCCGTGAAAACTTTCAACAGCAATATTTTGTAGCAATTAACATAGCGAGATTAAAAAAAACAATGTCTCGTGTCATAGTGGAATTGAAACTCACCCGGGTTCAAGTGCAACAGAAACCTGGTATAATTTGCTTAACTGCAAAGTGGAGGCAGACTGCCAGTGCATTAGCAAGATACTGATTTTTTCCGAGGCTTTTTGACGTTGTTCAGAGTATAAAAGTTGGAAATCATGATCTCTGTATTTTAGTTGTTAAGGAATTCATGGGATTCTCCCATTTATTAACTCCCTTGCATGTGTTGTGAATACTGCTGCATCGTTGGCAAACTTGCAGTCACATACATATTCCAGAAAGTTATACCTTCTGGCAGTGATAGCACATTATTATGTTTTAGGGATATATTCTTAAAACTGTTAAGCAGACATTAAATTATGTAGCATATAAATTCAGATAATGGAAACACTAATCTGCAGACAACACTGTTTAAAAATACATCAGTTAAGTCTGTTGTGGATACAAATACAGAAAGAAGTTGAGAAGTGACTGTTCGTTCTCTAGAATTAAATCAAACATTTCTGGAAAAAAGTGACTTGAACGAAAGAGAAAAAGGTTCCTCTATTTAATCAGTTCCAATATGGCTGAGTTTTTAGTGTTATAGGTTCTTAGTGAACAGCACAAATCTTTATCTATAGAGGGACTTGAAATAATCCTAAATACTGAAGTTACTAGTGTGATGACTCAAGTAGTATCTTGGCACACTGAGGTCAAGAAGACAAAACTTGCTAGTAAAGATTTTGAAGACTCTAGATTGTGCACAATGGGGTATTGCAATATAGATTTATTTTGCAGACCATCTTCTAACAAGGTATATGAAGCCAGCAGAGTAGGTGTGTGTTACTGATAAGGTCTCTCATCTGTCTTTAAACATGAATGAGTGTACTCAAGCCACAGCCAGTGCCAACTTTGTGAATCTGCAGTTGAGTATCAAACGTTTTCTGGTGTTCAGAGCAGAGGTCTTCATTTGGTAACTGTTTTGTATTGCCTTGACAATACAGTTGCACATGGATTTCGGAGTGTTTCTAGACCAAGGTGTGCTGGACTCTAAACACTGCAGTTGTAATAATAGTCTTCTGATACCTTACTAAGGTCTTCAAATTGGGTGTACTATAAGCAAATTGCAAAATGGTTGACAATCTGTGTAGCCAGCCACACAAGGATCTCTAGTATATTCAGTACTTAATGGAAACTGCTGCCTAAGCTTGTACTGTGAACTTGTAGTAACTGGCTAGTGGAGTTAATGCTGACTATTCCTATAGTCAGAACACAGAAAAGTTGAGGGGAAGAATGAGCTTGCCAGCGGTAGCTTTCTTAGTCTGATTTTTTTTTTTTTTATAGTTGAGAATTCATTGTTCTGCCAGTGTAGTTCAGCCTACTTGGTGCATGCAGTACCATCAGGTAAGCTAAGTAATTATGTCTTAGGTGTGTGTTGAGTACCAAGATGTCACTGACTGGTCTTGGGGCTAGTGCTGCTGTTAGATGCCTGTTTTGAGAGACTTGATCAAACAGATCAAGGCCAGGCACATAGGATGTCTTGCTTCTCTACCTGCCTAGTTCCTCATCCTTGTTGTATAAAGACAAATCTTAGTCAGTACTCAGTAATCATGGGTTAGTGATAAAACCCATTTAATTGTACAGGCCCTTCTACAGTATTCTTTAGTAGGAAAACATGGATTATTTTTTCAGTAAGATGACCTCAGTATGTTCTGCCCTAGTTCATAAAGTGTCTCTTGTTCCCAGTATTGAGAAATACAGTCAGTATTACAATTTTCTTGGATCAGAGGTTTATATTGCATTACAAGTCATCAAGAAATGATAGCTTAAGTAAGCATAGTCAGGATGTCTAGATTATTGTATATGTTGACCAGGTAAATTCCATATTGAAGCTGCAAACCATCACTGTATTTTACTGGTCATTGATACAGCTTTTACTTTTAGCTGAGGGCAGGAAAGTTAAAAGTTTATATTTGTGAACTGTGACACAAACCTTGCATAAGCTGCTACACGCAGTGTAGATGCTGCACATCCATGAATTCTGAGGATGAAAAATTGGTGTCCTGTTAAACTTAATCTCTTGGATAGTTACTAGTGTATTAATGGGTAGTCTCTCCATAACTACTTTCTTTTATGGCTTTTTGTGCTGCAGACAAAAATCCAAATACATCTTACCAGATCATCCTTTAACTTTTGCTGAATAGTAATGAATTGCAAGGTAAAACCTTCTGTAAGGTGTTCTTGTCTCTGTCACATCACATTAGTCAAGTTGTCTTTATAAGGACTTCAAGCTTGTCTTCACTCGTGTTGGACTATATTTAGTACATTATTTTCATAAAGGTGGTTATGTGTCAGTTTGAAATGGCAGAATTAGAATGCTGGCTTCATAATGTTGGCTGGAGAGTATTGTGCAAGATAATTATTTTAGGATATACTTATTAACATTGTAGTTGCCTAGAAATATGTATAATTTTTGGCAGCTGGGAAAATGCCTGCCAGTAGGATTGGATCAGCATCCAATCCTAGCTCTTACTGTTTTGAAGGATGAAGAGTTGATTAAATCCATTTCTTGAAAGCCCTTGGCATGCATGGTCCAACGCTAATTCTAAACTGTAGGATGGAGTAATTCTTATAAAGCCCTTTCGAGGCTTTAAAATCTAAAATTATGTGGAAGTCTATACTGTTTGAACATGAGATAGACAAGTCTTACTGTGGAAATTGATTTTGGTTTACTGCCATGACTTGCTTTTGTAGGTGCTTCCAAACCATGGTCTTGTCCAACAGAGCATTGTTCTGCTCTGTTGTATCTACACAAAGCCCTGGTAGTGGTATTAGTGTCCTCTGCTCCGTTCTGCAAAGTAGTGGAACTGTCTCTGGATACTGCATTGATTTTTGTTTTTTTGCAACTGCATCACAAATACGCTTCTGGCAACACACTGCATTCTGACCTGCTTCTCTGGTGGTGAGTAGTGGTGAATGAGAGTCATCATTAAAAAATATTAGTCTAGGGAGTCACTTGATTAAACATGCAATAGATGATGCTGGGTTGCTAGATGCAGGCATGTGTTGACATTTTCAGTACTTAGTTGTGATTTAGCTGAGGGTTTTCAAAGTTAACTAACCTAAGCAGCCCACATCATTGTTTTGACTAATGACTTTCACCTAAATAAAGAGGGAAGAACTTGAAATAAATGGTTCCTCAGGCTTCTTTGCCTATATGCATGCAGGTGATTCATAAGCCCTGTTGTGTCAAAACAGACACAGGTGCTGAAATGCATGGTTGTGCAGTGGGGCATTTGGATGTGATTTTTGTGAGAACTGAAGAGCTAGATTCCCTAAATTGCCTCACATCTGAATGCAAAAGCTGTGCAGGACTCTTACAACACATCTTAGTGGTCCACTCAAGATCTGAGATAGTTTTTGCGGATAATTATGTATTTGGTGACCTTAAATGAGATGTATTTTTTAAAACTTTTTTCCATATTACCATTTTTAAAAAATCCAGTTGGACAAAAGCTGCAGTAGTTCTGTTACTGGGACGTTTCAAGCACATTATAGGGGCTTTTGCCATTGCATCTGCAACTTCATTGTTAGCCAGAAGAGCCTTTCTCCTTTACTGTTTAGTAACAACCTTAAGTGCTAGATTAAAGAATACTGCTGCTCCTGAGTGCTCATAGGTGGTCATGGTAATAATCAAATTTCTTGCATTAAGTCATCCTTTACAGATAGGACCCAAGCCTACATCTTGTGAAAGTCAGCTTCTGTTTTGCATTCTTGCTTGTCTTGTCTTGCTGTTTCTGCTGCTGGCTATTTTTTGGGTAAAACTCAAGACTTCCCTGTTTCAGAGCACTTTGTTGTCACTTTGAGCAACATTTGTAGAATGTTGCATATGTTTCTGGAGTAATTTGAAACATAGTAGTTGAATATGCTGGTGAGAGGATTCTGACAAGGAAGACTATCTGTCTCAACAGAGTGTTCAGGTTCAAAGTGGTTTTAGAAAATCCAGCCCTCCGAATAACTCTGCAACCTTATAAAATACTATGTGTCTAGTGGAAACCTGGGACAGGGTTTGAATTGATGTCCTGTAGGGCTCTGTACAAATTCTAATTAGTCTAAACATTGCTGACCTGATGATAGTGCATCTTGTATGTGACATTATTTTTCTGAAGTCCCTTGTGAAAAAATATGGGTAGAATTAACCCAGGTATTAAGATACAGACCTCCATCTTCACCCTGTACAAGACATGCTAGCTTAATCATTGTAGAGGAGAAATTTTGTCAGAATGCCAGATGATTTCCTGAGATCTGGTTTCTTTTTTCTGTAGTTACACTTTCAACAACTAAAGTAATGTACTTTTGGGTAAACCCCTGATACCTACCTGCTACCTTACAGTTAGAACTACACTTGCTCATAAGCTGTATTTTCAAGTGTACTTTTCAAAGTGGTTGTTAATCTAGTTCTAGTACAACTCATACAGTCTTTACCAGCGTCCACAATCAAAACAAGTGCATGAATTTCTTAGATTATTGGGATAGCAGTACCCGAGGATAGTACTGATGCAGCCATTATGTGTTTGGCACAGTTTTCTTTGGATGAACTGGTCATCAGTGAGATAGCCTCAGCCAGGTGTGGCTGTTCTCCAGCTGTTAGGGCCCATCCCCATGGCACAGCACTTGTCTCAATGCCTTGGCTAGCATCTGTTGTACCTCTTCCCATGTTGACTTCAGTATTGGGCTGTGCAGGACACTGTTTTCTCCCTGTACAGTGTGTGGTCATGCTGGTATATTTAAAAACAAATTGTGCCCTCTATGCCTGTTGTGAATCTCACCATTTAGTGTGGGAAGTTGCCTGACAATGCAAGTCATGTGATTGGAAACAGGCTTTTGAGCTGTCCTAGGAATGCCTTGCCAGTGAGAAAACTGCTCTAGAGGCCTGTCAGGAATAGTATTTGGATGTGCGGCCGTAGAAGTCTTTGAACATGTTCGGCACACGTGCAATGTGAACAATCAGGGAAACAGATCTATCACTTCCAGTTACAGCTCAATATAGGTACAACCTCTGCTTCCAAAATTGTTTATATGGCTGAGAGTTACGAGAAGGGAGGGACTTGCTGGTGTAGTGGTGGCGTGCTTCAAGTGAATTAAAGAGGCTTTGTAGTGCTCAGTGGGGCAATTCAAATTGATTTGTTACTTATGAATATAAAGTTAATTTATTTACTTTTCTAGGAGTCCAATTTAGTTTCTTGATACAGATGAATTAATCCAGTTTTCATCTTGTGATGTGGACCAGAGGTTGATTTTTAAAACTTAGCATGCAGCTGTAGCAGTCTGGATTTACAGATTGAAGATGAGTTGATAGTGATGATGAAACACACATTTAGTCAGCCTGGTTCTTTCTGCTTGCTTCATCTGATACTTCAGCTGGTACTGGTGGGAGCCTGGCTTCACTTTTTAGGTGCTTGTGGTCAACATGCAGAGTGTGCTAATGTCAGAATGTTTATTCTTGAGATTAAAGTGTAAAAACTCTCAAAAGGCACAATAAAATTAAAGCATTTTCACGAACAGATGGCGTTGCCAAAACTAGTAACTTGGAGATGCAGAAAAACATGAAGTGATTGTTTGATGGGATAAGAGGTGGTAAGGAACATTTTTCTATAAAGACCTACAAGGAAGCAAAATGAACCAGTAAGGAAGGTAATGAAAGTGCGCTACTAAGTAGTATTACAAGAACGGACTGCTAAAGACTGTGGTGCCAGGTGAGGAAACTTTAGTTTGCTGCAGAAATGTGTTTGAGACAAATTCCAAATGTCTCAAAATGAACAAGGAAGATAATGTATTCCTTGGGTTTTTTTGTTTTGAACAAGTGCTAAGAGATCTAGTCTTCAGAATAGCAAAATGATGATATGATTAGTATTAATGTAATGTTGTCTGTCAAAGTCAAAGATAAGTCAGTTAAACCTGAAGTGATCTGAATATACTAATTTTTAAATATTATCACTGTTTACGATGTT
Source organism: Phoeniculus purpureus (assembly GCA_028565055.1). Taxonomy (NCBI): domain Eukaryota; kingdom Metazoa; phylum Chordata; class Aves; order Bucerotiformes; family Phoeniculidae; genus Phoeniculus; species Phoeniculus purpureus. The sequence continues at coordinate 6,651 of JAOXOE010029545.1, forward strand.
ATTGATTATTATCTCAATGAAAATACATTATTTATACTATGAACCTGTCTTCCTTCTATTCCTTTTTAGGTGCCAAAATTCTCATCTGTCTTTATTGTCAGCTTTGTCTCTGTTGCTTCAAACCTATGAAGTACAGCTATCGGAACAGAAATACTTTTCATAGGCAGTGATGAGACTTTATGGAGTTCAGAAAGTCACAGTGAATGTAAAATTAGAAGATAACTGCATTTACATTGTTCATTGAACTCTGCCATGTTTACACAATTTAAGCTAATATAGGCTTGCCACTCTTTCAGTGCTCTGCATGTCCTAGTGCCAGCATTTTGTTCTTGATTTCTTTGTGCTGCACTAGCTGTGCACACTAACACAGTGCTGCTAAAGGATTTTGTTACAGCAACTAAACTGATGTAACCAAAATTTAGAGCACAGAGTCTTGAATTTTGGGCAATCTGATGCTTTCATGTTGGAACAAAGCAAAGAGTTTCGATCTGTCAGTTGTTAGAATGGGCTGCTCTGGTTGATGCTCTGCCACTGCTGTTATGTGAACTTTAATCCCACTAAACAGTATAATTAACATCAAAGTTTTCATGCACTTGCAGAGTGCTGTTTTCCCCTATTTGTGCCTGAGCAACAGCACGTAAGTGGCCCCATCCAATTTGGCTTAATTCTCACTTTGTTTAGTCAGTGTCAGTTAGTCTAATTAGTTAGTTGTGAGTGACATTAGCAGTTCTTGTCACAAACAGAAAATTGGTTTGTGAAGGAAACTACTGAACTTTACATCTTAAAGGTGAACTAATTTGAGGCTGCCCGTGAAATGTGACAGGGCAAACATGCCTGTGGGAGCAGGCATGTATTCTGGAGTTTGCAGTAGATTGAAAATCATGTCCCATCTGGATCAATCCTCCTCCATGCCCCTGGAAAGGAGAGCACTGCTGGGCCTTCTTGTAAATCAGAGCATGAAGTCCTTGCTTGCCAGCAGTGTCTCTGGATCCCAAAGCAACTTTGTGCTCTCGCCCTCTCTGCTTCTCAATTTGGAGAGCTGTGCTTATTCTGCTGGTGTAGGTTTTTCTTTCTTTTCTCTCCCTTTTTTCTTTTTCTTTTGGCTTTAAAACTGTAAGTCTTGTAAAGGTACTGAAAACTATAGGTACTGTTCCTGACTACCCATCTAGAAAACATTTATTTAAACTCAAGAAAACTGGTGGTGCAGAGAGCAGGAAATGGTGACTTACTCACTGTGTGACTTTATGTTAAAATAGCAGTAGAAGTTCAAGCTTAATAGTTTTGCTGCTTTTAAAAAATTTGTATGAGTGCTGTAAAAGGAATCTGACTGACACACAACTCCATTGAATGGGAGACATTAGAAGTAGATTGCTAAGGAATTATTTCCTTATCAAGGAATTAGGGGAATTAAAAAGAAAAACTGGTTATAAATTACTTTTGGACCTTTCTTTGTTTTCCTAACAAGTATGAACGACATTATTTCATCCTGTTTGTGTTCAAAGTATGCAAAGCTGTTTTTCCGTGCAGTAAAACGGAGAGAATTTTTTAGACCATTTCCTGCCTCTTTCTTGTTCTAGGTGGAGCTTAGCTTAACTGGGCTGCTGTAGAGTGCTAACATGTAGACTGCTTTCATTAATGTCTCATTAGTTTGTTGTTCCAGAGTTCTTGGTTCATAGAACAGAACCTGACACTAGGTTTTAGCTTTGCTTCTGGTTAACGCTTGCAGTTATTACATGTGCGAAACAGCTATACATCTTAAACTTCTTTATCTAGTCATAAAGATAGTACTCTCTGGACTTGTTCACAAGAATTTTGGATAGAGCAAAATCCAGGAATAAAATGTCATTGGATCAAATTTTGCTATTATGATAACATTTTTCCTATACGTAAATATATTTCATCAAAATCAACCTAACATGATTTGTCTGCTCTTAAATCTTTTAAAAGCTGATGACTGGTTCTCTCCAGTCCTGTTATTTAAGCTCAAAGGTAAAAGGTAGTTCACAGTAACCTTTGTTTACTTGCACTATTTAGAGGAATAATAACTTAGGTGAAAAATTCTGAAGATGCCTTTATTCCTGGAACAATAGCTTAATAAGCTGAAGTGACAACTGTGAAAGTAAAGCTGAGTACTTGTCAGCAATATGCTTCTTGTTATCAAACTCTTAAGGCTCTCTCTTGATTCATGGTAGCAAAACTACAGAATTGCACAATGTTAGGGGTTGGAAGGAACCTCTGGATATTCAGCCACCCTGCTGGAGCAGGATCACACTGCACAGCTTTTCTGGGTAGCCTACTTCAGTGCTGTCACTCTCAAAGTAAAGAAATTCTTCCTTGTGTTTAAATGGAACTTAATGTGTTCCAGTTTATGTTGCTTACCCCTTGTCCTATCACTGGCCACCACTGAAAAAAGGCTCCTGACATCCTTCTGACACCCACCCTTCAGGTGTTTATATGCATTGAGAAGATTATTCCCTGCAGTCTTTCTTCTTCAGGCTAAACAGATGTAGGTCTCTCAGCCTTTTCTCGTAAGAGATGCGCCAGTGCTGTAATCATCTGTGTAATGCACCCCTGGATCTCTCAGATAGTTTCTTGTCTCTCTTGACTGGGCAAGTTCAGAACTAAACACTACTCCAGATCTAGCCTTGCTAGGCCAGAGCAGAGTGGGATGAGAACCACCCTCAATCTGCTGTCCAAACTCTTCTTAATGAATCTCGAGATACCACTGGCCTTCTTGTCTAGAAGGCTCCACTCATAGCTCATGGGTAACTTGTTTGCAAGGAAGGTCCTTCCTTCTCTACAGAGAGACTTTCTAGCAGGATAACCCCTAGTCTGTACTGGCACATGGCTTTATTTTTCCGTGGTTGTAAGACCTTACTTTCACTTGCCTTTGTTGAACTTCATGCAGTTTCTCTCTGCCCAGCAATCAAGACTGTCCAGGTCTTGCTGAATGGCAGCAGAACCTTCTGCTGCTTTCCCCAGTTTTGTATCAGTGACACAAATGAGCCTTTGAAGATTGGGTAGAAAAACAAAGAAGGAAAACCTTAGAGAGATGGACCTTCATGCAACTGTTGGAGGAACTTCTGTAGTCAGTGATAAATTCTTGATGTGGATGTTTCATTGCACGCTTTGACTGTCTGCATACATGGAGAACTTGAGCAGCATACGGTAGCTGGGGGCACTGGAGATCAGGCATTTCTTTAAAACCCACAGAATTACGTGGGTGAAAACAAATCCATTGTTCAGCTATTTTTCTTCCTTTAAAAAAAAAAACCTGTGTATATCCTCCAGGTATTTTTTATGCTTTAGCACAGGCAGCTCTGTGTTCAGTGACACTATCCCAAATACTTAAGTGTTGTGTTGGGGTTTTTTCCTTGCTCTAAGCCTTGATTTTATATAGTGTCTATTTAATTCCAAATACAGTTTGCATCTTCACTGGCAAATGTAGTTTAATTATATTCTATTTTGATCAGGACTTCAAAATCACATTGACTCTTCTTTTTACTGCACAAAAGGAATGTCTTTATCTTATTGGGATTCACAGAAAATGGCAGTGCTAGGTTTCAAGCTGTTCTGTGTGTTTGGAAGGCAGGCTTCTAGTGCAGGTTCACTGTGGTGGGGAGCAGAAGTTAGTGAGATACTACCTAGATAGTAGGATGAAATGCCTGAGCTAAAGGTGCAATGTTGATCTGGACACAGAATATATCTAGTAAGACCCATCTGATTTCACTGTATCAATAAATTTGGTCAGTTGCTTGTCTGAGAGAAAATGAGTGGATACTGTCATTTGGATTTTCATTGTATTCTAATAAACTGTAATGAAACTAGAGAATTCCCTTAATTTTTTTCTACTGATATCACAAATTTGCTCTTGAAATTAAGAAGAAAAAAACATAAAATGCTTGTCATGCAGTAAAGACTGACCTGTCCAAATGATTCCATCTATCTCCTGAATTTTAAGTTAATACATTAAAGATTTCAACACCTAATGTTAAGCATCTGAAGATGGGGTGAGACAAAAGATTATTCTTGGCTTGTGAGTGCTTTTTTAGTTTTTGTGACTTGTGATACGGTTAGAGCCAAAGAGGGTTGCAAGGAAGTTCTTTCTCATGCAAGGTATTGAGGTCAGAATCTATTTGCTAGACATGCTCAAAGTATGCTAACCAAATTAGTGGTTTTATTATTAAACTTCGTAGTGGTTTTGAGGTGCGCACATATGTGTGCATGTAAAAACAGTGATCAGAGTGTGTAAAAATGAATGTGACATTAAGACTGTGAAAGCAAGCAGGACAAAGAAGACTGTTGGAAACAAATATTAAGGAGAGGTGTTTGAGGGACCCTTGTTCCTGATTATTTGTAGGATTTTACAGTCATTTATTTCTGATGCCTGAACAGAAGTGTTGGTAAAATACATTCAAAACTCTTTTTTTCTTAAGAGGGTAGGCACCAAGGAAGAGTTGGTCAAATCAATACCTTGCAGTGGGGCAAAAAGAAGAGTCTGAGAGAAGGATCAAAGCCAGGTCACTTGGGTCTTCATTGAAAACTCACTCCTTTATTCTTTGCCTGTATCTGCTGGCACAGCTAGTGTCCTGTCTTGCCACCACCACTGTCCTGACAGAAAACTCATCGAGCCTGGCTTTTCTTCTCTCTGGAGAGTGGATGTACGGACATTGATTTCTCCTGTGCTTTACAACTCTGCCAGCTTCTGTGCCATTGATGCTACTAAATTTATGAGACTGTAATCTCTGTGCTGTGCTTCATTTAATTTTAAATCTCTGCTGTGATAGAAGCTCTTTGCTATTGTAAAGTTTACCAATAACTACTATAATTCACTGGTCTCTTATTAATTAGCAACTCAAACAAAAGAGGAATGAATTGAAATGCAGTGTCTTATTGCTCTTCATAATTTGGTTTTTGGGCTGGATTTTTTTTTTCTATATGTGTGCTAAATGCCTTGTTTCCAAAGGTATCCTAGCTCTTGTGATTTTGTGTGACTATAAATTTGAACTGCTGCTTGCAATTCTCTTACAAGTGCCTGCTGGTAGGTACTCCTCTGTCTTTCTTCACTTCCTCATCTGGAAGGTCTCATGTATAGGCTGTCTGAGCGTTTAATAGATTGATTCATTTTCCCAAATGGACTGGTTTTTTTTAGCATTAAGTGCTAACAAATATGCTATCCACATCAGTGGATGTACCAAAATATTATCAGAAGGAATTGAGTTTCGTTTTAGACCTTTTTAAAATTCTGGTACTTGTACAAATAGTTACAAAACCCCAACAAACAACACATGATAAAGAAGAGGTAAAGAGATTGCTGTAATCACCAATAGCTCCTTATTGAATACCGTGACATTGTCAGCCTTCACTATAACTAATAGCAGTGCTCTAGAGTCTTTCCCTGCAGGATGTTTTCCAGGGATTTTTATATGAACCCATCACAGAATCATTCCCAGCAGTAAACAGCTTTTACATCTTGGATAGTATCTTAGAGTATCTTAGCATGTAGTGATTTGCTGTTCACTGGACTAAAGTTACTAAGTCAATCTGAATTCTAAAACCGTCAATGACTAAGCCCATTTAACATTGGTGTCACCATCATGCAGTGAAGTTTAAAAGAGCAGTCCAGTAATGCTTTTCCATATTTAAATACCCTTTAATGTGAAAACCTATTTCATCGATTCAGTGTGATGTTTGCCGTTGTCTTCTAAAGTTATTTGACTCCCAAGGGATTTAGAAAACTCGGTGTTTGAATTAAGTATTTTCAAAGTCTGATCTGTAATTTCATAGGATTTTAATTACTTCCAGTCATGTTCTGTATTTCTAACATTTTTGAAACTTCTTTATTCACATTTAAGATTAGAGCTAATTAGCAAAGAATATGGATGGAGAAGCATAGGTGCTGTAGTGCAGAGAAGGGGCAGAGTTTATAGGCTGTGGTTTGACATTTTCCTTCAAAAAGCAGGCATTACTGGGTGTCAGAATGACTGTTGTAGATCTGTTAAAACAAATGTTAAAATCATAGGATACAATTTGGTAGAGCAAAGTGCTGTATCTAATGAAGCTGATAAAAAACAAAATGGTGCTGGCAGCTGTCTTGTGATATGTTAGCCAGGCCTTATCTCCTGATCACCAATGACAACACAGTAATTTCCTGGAAATGTAAATGTGAGCAGATCACTAAATTATTTTCTCCATGTATTGTATGTCCATTAAGTACTGTGCAGTATCTGATTTCAAACTGGAACACTTCAGTTAGTGAAAACTTCAGATCCTTGAAAATGTGACAGAGGACATAATATTTCTGGCAAAGGTAAATATATTTCATACTTAACCGTATAGGTTTAATGAAAGTCTTTGGATACTTTTTCTCCCTTTAAATCCTGAAAAATGTGGTAGTATGCTCACTCAGAAATGGTTAAAGATCTAACATTAAAAGGTGATGCTCACATTGGAATGAAACATTTTAGAGAAAACTTGAAGGCACTGCTTTGTCCAGTATTATGCAGCTGTAGAACATACTCTATACTGTAAGCCATTGAGCACAGTTATGTATGTGCACATGTGCATAAGTGTTAACTTACAGTGGAATACAGAAATCTTATGAAGCTTTTTTTAGGAGCAACTTTTACCGACTTTGAGTACACACCATACTCAAACCCAAAATGTAACAGCAACAGCAGATCTAAGAATGTCAGTGCAAAACTAGATAAACCAATGACAGTATAGGACAGAATTAATCCAGTTCTTTGAATGTCTATAAATATGTGAAGGGTGGGTGTCAGGAGCAAAGCTCTTGTCAATGTCATCTGGTGATAGGACAAGGGGCAGTGGGTGTAAGCTGGAACATAGGAGGTTCCATATAAATATCATAAGGAAATTCTTCACCATGAGGGTGCTGGAGCATTGGAACAGGCTGCCCAAGGTGGATTGTGGAGTCTCCTTCTCTGGAGATGTTTAAGACCTGCCTGGGCATGTTCCTGTGTAACTTGATCTGTGTGTGATCCTGTTGTGGTAGGGGGGATTGGACTAGATGATCTTTCGAGGTCCCTTCCAATCCCTAATGATTCTATGAATGTAGCTTCCACTTACTTTACTATCTCAAAGCTTGTTTTGAGACCTCAGAGTTGATATTGCATATTTGTAATACCAAAATACCAGTATGTCCTCATTTTGCAAGCATGCTGAGTAAGTTTTGTTCTCGTACTTTACAGTTGCCATCTTGAAATAAAAATTGGAACTATAATTCACTTCTTGTTCAGAAAAAGCTTTTATTTCTGAACAATTTCTAAACAAGCCAATGTTACGCAGTACTGTCCAGTAAAGTACAATATACAATGTTTATCAGACTTAAGAGCACTTTTAAGAATAAGGAAAATGGTGTCTTTTTCTGTTGCTTTGAATTTTGCTTGCAGAGCTTGTGACTTGGACTTCTGAGAAACCACTGTCTCTGGATGCCGTAGTTGACAAATTAGTTTTGACTGTAGCAGCACTTCTAATCATTCACGTAATTTTTCAGGGATTTCTCCTCGAGCTGCCTAGAGTAATAAAAGCTTGCTATATCTTTAAAAACAAGCTCATGAGAGTATTTTTTAAGACTAGCAGGACATTGGGAGAGATCTGTGGTCTTGGTGTGCTGTCATTTTGAAAAAGCGAAAAGGTTTTTGTCC
>JAOXOE010029546.1:0-14315 GCA_028565055.1 Phoeniculus purpureus
CTTCAAAGATAATATTAAACAGTGGATTGACAACCAAATTATGAGCAAAAGAGACAACAAAATCAGACTGGAGTAGATTTGTGTTCACTTGGGAGGGGCAGGGGAAGAGGTCCTCTCCTTGGTGAATTATTGTAAGGTCCTATAAGAAATCTTCTCTCTTAAACAAAGAGGCAAACTACTAGTCCACTTAAAAGAATTAACAATCCAAACCCATCCTTCAGGATGAGGTAACCTAACCCCAAACAAGGACAAGTGACTTGTCACCATCTGTAAGTGGGACCCAGGCAAGATGCAACCAACCACCCTATCCATCCTCGGGGATGCTTCACTGTTTCAACTGAATTCAGAAAAGGAAATGGGCCACAACAATCAAACCACTAAAGGAGACCATCAGCCATGTCAAATCCACAAGATCAGAAGGTGCTCTAAGTAGAGTGGAACACAATTGTGTAATTATTAGGATGAAGCTTAACATGAATCAAAAATCAACATTCACATACTGGTTTTCCAGCACCAAATACAAGGGGCCCCCTGTAATTACAAAGGGCCCCTTGTAATCCACAAAGCAAGAGAGACAGATCTTGCAGGATCAGGCAGGACATGGCATGGAAAACCTTTGTCTTGTGTCCCAGTAAACAGGCTTACACCTGTAAAAAAGGGTACAACGCTGAGGAAAACATTCAAGTGAATTGTTTATTTTAGCATTGCTTTTATAACTGAAAACTCTGATACAAATATTCTGGCTTTCAGCCTAATGTTTATTTAGGAAAATAATTAAGAGTTCAACTAAACAGTTTAATACTTTCCGTTCCAAATGAAGGTGGGAAACAATATACGTAAACATTACAAGAAGCACTCTGACATTAAACCCTTCCTTTTTAAATGAGAGCTTCAAGCCAAACTGCATTGACATAAAATTTATTGTGTGAGTGTTCACCTTTTCCACCCAGACTCCTCTAACATCTATTATTCCATCACAGAAGTGGACATAGTTTCCTCCACTAAGTATACAGCCGTGCACAGACATGCTATTAACCATGAAGCATGAAGTCTGCCAGGAGAGATTCATCTTCCCCCCCTGAAATGTGGTCCTGATTGAACAAATCCATAAGCCACAAAGTTGAAGAGTTAGTATGAAACTGTTACTATTCCTAGTAACCCAGAGACATCCACAGAAATTTACACTTACTTTGCAAACATTCCATAGCTTTCCAAACAGCCTTAATTTTCTCTATTTTTGAAGCAAGAAGTTTGGTTCACTTCTGATTATTGTCTGTCTCTACAGACTACACCCAGAACTGGGCTGCGCTATTCCAAGCAAACTCACGCCACTCAAAGCCTTACCAGAACAAGAACCTGAGACTTCTGCAAGCCACGTACCGCCACACAACTCATAAGTTTTCTTGCAACAGACGTGTATTTTACGACTGCAAAAAGTATGCTCTTCTGGCTTGAAACTAAAAATTAATTATAATAATTTAAAAAAATTTTAGCTAAAAGATAAGGTATTTTCACACACAAGGGAACATAACTAATTTTTTTTAAAAAGGCTCCTGCATGCTCAACTATTAACGACTGCCAGCTAAGTTTTGGCTGTGCTTTTATTTTTCCTTCAGGTCTGAAATTGCCTGCTTTAATTAATGAACAGTCTGAAACTGGAAAATTCTGAATGCATTTAAACTTTCATTATGCAGCACTTCAGGCTGTTTCTCATGCCACTGTAGACTTATCAAAGCATGAACCTGAGCTTCCTGCAAACTGCTACACAACTCAAAAGTTTTCCTTCACTGTAAGGATGTTTTATGACAGCAACGGCAGTTTTTTTACATGCTTTTGGTTGTAGGATTTCACCCAAAGGACAACTCTCAAGCTTGCAACTGGCTGATCTAGAAATACTTTTACTATTTGATATTTCTCATTAAAATTTGCAAGCAAGAACAAGCATTGCAGAAGTATTCATTCCAATTATTTGGTATTTTAACAGCCCAACTAGGAGTCTGTGTAATGCCCTATTTCCCTGTTTTTTCAAACATCCACAAAGTAAAAATTCCATATCAGTACAGTCTCTTTCCACTGTTGGATGGATGCACCCATTTCATAGCACAGCTACAGGGTGCCAACCCAGTTCTTCTCAACAAATCTGCAAGTGTCCTGGCTCTACAGTAGTCTTGTGTATTGTTCAAGAAAGGTATGATAACAGAAACAGCTCTTACCATAAACAACCTCAGAGAATTAGAATGAATCTTTTACTGTTCTTACGTAGTTTTGAGGATCAACAGTAAAACAAGGGCAAGTTTTATTTAGGCATAACAGAAGAAAAAAAAAATTAGTTACAAATAAAACAAATGTCATTCATTTGTTCATTGATGTGAAGCATCAACATGTGGTTCACCTGTTGTTAGGCATATTCTTACAGCAGCTGTATTACATAAGCAGACACCAGTCTGAGCCAGTCCATTTCTGCCCTTCTTACTCCCCCAGGCCTGTCAGAACAAACATTTGTGTCCACCTGGTGAATTAGTTCAAGAAACTGACGTAACTGATAGCCACTTCTTACCTTCCCAGCCCCTAGAGAAGCACTTCATTTTCACCTGCTTCACTGTGTGAAAAAAACCATGCAAGTGTTTAGACTAACAAACTGGCTAGGACAGGGAAGGGTGAGAACAAGAATATACTGTTGTAAACAAAACCTACTTCTGACAGTGCTGCTATGAAAAAAAGTAATTCAGGAAATACTCTTCATTTAGAATTCACTTGCTATGTATGTTCAGTTACATACATCCCTACATTAGTTCCTTCGCCCCCACCCTTAATATACTCCATTTTTAATCTATTCCCTATCCAAGGTTTCAGTCACATTTAGTACTGATACCACTTAAATCCCCTAGAAGCCTCCTTCAAGCATGATGTTTCCTATTAAGACCAAGCAAAATTCAATGGCTACCCACCACCCAAAAGACAACCCACTTCAACCTCTACTTTCCTGGCATTCACTAGGGGAACTACACCAACAGAAAGTTATTCATAGCCATCAGGAATGCCTACCAGCTACACGCTTATATGCCTCTGGATACAAATGCAAATAGGCAAAAAGGCAAATAGGTCCACCAGTAGTACCTGGAGCTATTTCTCAACCCCTGGGTTAAATCTGACCAGTTACAGGTGTTGTATCAACTGCATGCAGATACCTCTTCCTGAAACTGGGACAATATAGAGCTCTTTTGCCTTTGTTTCCAGATGCCCTGCCCTACTGTCTCTATTCCACATGAGCACCTTGTAGTCCCCAAACATGCTCATGAAGTGTGTTTAGGATATAGAACTTTTCTTTTTCATGCATATTCTCTTTAGTTTATGACCCCTGATATTACAGTACTTGTCCATAAGGTCCACATATGTTTATAGAGATGACAGACCCAGTAGCCAATATTTTAATAGGCATATTAAAAAAAGTTATTTCCCTCTCTACCCTCAGCCTTTACTGCTGTCTTGGATAAAAGTAACCCAAAGTTGGCACGTGGCCATCACATTTAAAAGAGCAGCCTAGACTATTGTTATGATTAAACACAAGAGAAGCGTAATTCTGGGCTACTGCTGAAGAAGTCACCAAGGGAAAGCAGAAGAATGCACCAGAATGTAAAGTACTTTCCCTTGCACTTCCTAAACAACTAATTCCGTACGCCTACTTAATGTATACAGAAGAATGCTGAAAACGCAAGAGCTGGAATGGAAGGTTTTGTACCTGCTCTGCAGGTCTTAGGCTGACAACACACAGAAGCAAGGTTTGCCATTACAGCTGCATTATGACAGACAGGAGAATAACTGAATCACAAATCGAGTGCAGACCATTTTTTAAATTAACAGAAAAATAAGAGAAGACTGCACATGCACTCAGTTGAGCAGAAAAACCATGGATTCCAACAGCAACAATGACCTCCACTGATGGCCCTTCACACTTGTACAGAATGTCAATAAAACTTTTCCAAAAGAGCAAATATGAAACTTGTACCAACCCTGTTTGAGGATCTGGACACCAACTTCAGGGTTCTGGCACCAACTCCACTTCTGAAAGTATTTATGGAAGTGAGAAGTTCATTATTTTCAGTACCAACTACAGTGACTACATTTAATAACACAGACAAACCTTTCCAGGATGGGGCTTACTGTTAGAAAATACAAGCAAACTGTAAAGGTTAGCTTTAGTCACTCCTGTGTGTTAATAGCACAAGCATCTTGGGTTTAGCATTCTAAGTTATTGTATAATGTTGAAGCTGTTAGGACATGTCTTTTCCTTAACTACAATTAAGTTTTAAAATATTACAAGCTTGCCTACCTGGTCAGGGTAAAGGTTTCCCATCTAATTTCTTATGTCAGTTAGATCTGACCAAAAATAAATAGTACTATACATATGGAACTAAGGCTCCAATGGAAAGGACTGTTGTAGAAATTTGTTTTGTAGCAGACGGCGGCAGAGGCAAGGTAAGAACTTGTTTCCTCTATGGAAACATAGAAATAATGTTAAAACTTTGATCCCTAGGATCCATGTGTCAAAGCAGGATACGAGGCAGCTCATTTATAATCAACTCTGGCACATTTATGTCTGAAATTGCACAACTGCTATCTCTACTTCATTTATGAAGCCTTTTCATTTTCCTTTTCTCTCCATGCCAGAAAGGAATAAATTCCTGTGCAAACTTTCTCTAGGCTCACACTACGAATAATCCTTTAAAACTTTGGACAACTGGGGTTTTATAGCAAGTACAGCAACGCCCAGGCACTAAATGAGTTCTTATGTTTAAGTTAATACAGTCATACAATTTCATTTATACACATATTTAAATGCTTGTCCTATTGAGTCACTCTCTTCAGTTCAAAGTCCAAACACATAGGACCCAATGTGATTTCTCTGCAAAAATACTTCCCTAAATTTTTTAATCTACTTAGATTTCAGTGTAAGTTGAACTTTTGTTCGAGCCAACAATATACTCTCTCCCCTCCTCTCTGTGTCTATACACACACACCCCCCACAGATACGTGGATTTTATAGAACTATTTAAAACATTTGATATGAAATTTATTGAAATCCAAACAAATAATTTCCAGGTCAGTCAAGTAAATTAGAAGGTTTTTTTTAAAACTGTTTTTGTCTTGAATACAGCTGTTCAAAGACCGTATCTCAAATGAGTTAAGCTCAGAAGGTGATCAGCCTTTTCAAATCTCCAAAATTTCATACTGGAAAGCCAGGAAGCATATGCGCTACAGCACCTTTATGGTTCTTTGCCTGAAACAGACCTTAGAAGAAATCACAAGCGGAGAACACCAGGCACAGCAACACACAACAAGGAAACTGAAAACAACACATTAACATTTTTCATAATGCTTTTTCCTATATAAATCCATCCTTCTACTCTATCCCTACAACTGCAGATTATATACTCTAAATGAAATGCAAAGTGCTTTTGTTGCTAGTCAACAACAAAAGTGTTAATATTAAAAGTTGTTTGGTTTGTTGATAGGTTTTTCTAATGGAAGAGTTAAGGCATATTTCCAACACAAACGTGAGCCATCTACTAATTTTCCAGGCACCATCCCAAACGTGTAGGTGGTCTAAGGAGACAGTGTCTTTCATTTAAACAGATCTAAATAGATGCACATAAACAACTTGTTGCAGCCACATCTTCCTTACCAGAAACAACTGAACCTCACCAAATCCTCCTTCAAAACAGTCTGCAGCCTGGGAGACTTCTGCTTCAACAACTTCAACAATATTTGTAATATTCAAATATTACAAACAGTAACTGAAATGTTATCATAAGCCTTACTCAGCAGACAGCAGCTCCAACCATGGTATCAGGACTTACATAAGAAAAATCTCCTGATATACATCTTGATGTACATTCCTTGCCACTTGACTTTTGACTCACACATCTTATCAGGCCTTGTTTTTTTTCACAGAAGGAACAAAACAGCAGCTAAGTGCTTTCACAGTGTCCCTTGGTAATGCCCAGTTCTCTTTGCTAAACAGCTTTGTAAGGTTTATGTGCTTTGGTACAGTTGATGCTCGTGGTTCCCAAATCCCCTCTTCTTTATACAGCTGCTAAATGCTAGGATACTACATGCAAACAGTAAATAACACATAACTTCTTTCCTTAGATTTTCTAACAATATTCAAACCAAGTGCAGAGAAATCCTTTTTTACTCAAAGCTGCAGTTAGACACAAGATGACCAAGTGATTCTGTGTGTAGCAGCAGCAGGGTTCTGATGACAGTACTGGCCAGCACACTGCAAGCTAAATACAGCAAGTTACCAAAAAAAAAAACCAAACCAGAGAGATCAGGAGCAGAGTCACAGATATGCAGAAAGGAAACAAGTCATTTCACAGCAAGTGTTACATGTACAGGCATTAATTAATACAGCAGCATTTCCACTTATCACAGGCAAAACAACTGCTTTCCCTTTTGCAGCCATTTCTGATCAGGGAATTCACAGTTTTAGTTCAATCTTGAGCTTATAAAAGGTGAGGAAATAGAAGATTTCTGCTGACATAATTCCTCAAATCTACTTCATTAATACAAATGAAGGCATTATAAAAATAATGGTTTGATTCCTTCTAGAAAGGATGCAGATCTCTTGATTCGGGCCAAGCTGAAGCCAAACGAACTCTTATTTGTAGCTGAACAGTTTCACTGTCAGCCTATAATTTCTCTTCTCCTGAACATGTCCTCTCCATCAAAGTGAGTAAATTAGACAGGACTTTCCAATCTCCAGATGTTCGAAATTCTCAGTATCTTTTTATAGTGGGTATTTTGATTTCAGATCATTTGGGGCATTTCTAAAGCAACTGTTGCAGTAATTATTGCATTAATAAAGTGCAGTATTTTCTTGTATTGCTTGCCTAATATAAATCAGGCTTTGTACTTTATTAATGGAGAAAGCAGCAATTTTAAGATATATTACTTTTTTTCCAAGGGTCTTTCACTAAAAAATAAAGAAGTTATTTCCTTGTTGCTAGCTTTAATGGGAATAGCTTGAAAAATAAAGAAAAAACCCCCCGAGTACAAACAGTCCTTTCCTTTAAAACTGAAAACTTGCTTCATAATTGCCATTTAACAAACTGAAGTGTACGAAATCACAATCATCACTAGAAAAAGTCATTTCTTTAGAAGTTTAATATGAACTTCACTGTGTTTCACCAGCATATTCGACAAATACTTTCCCTAAGTCCTTCCAAGAGAGAACTGCGGATCGCTGAGATTATGTGACTGAACTAATTACATTAAATGACTTTGTTAACCACATTCCACTTCACACTGTACGATGCAAGAAAAACGCTGGCGACAAACATCTGGTGGTGCCTCCTCTTCAAAGGAAGACAGACACTCAATAGCACGAAGGGAGTATTTTTTACAGCCATTATGTAACTTGTTTCATTCCGAGCGCTGCTGCAGCAGATTTTACTGACAATGTAGGCGAAGCAAAAGCATCGCCGATGGGGCGGGGGGGGGACAGGTAGAACTTCTGCTTCTTCCAGGGTCTCTTGCATGGCTGTGACAGGACCGAACGTCCCGGGCGCTGTCGGAGCTACTCGGGGCTGGGGGGGGTGTCACTGCCTACCGTGGGGTCTGTCACCAACCACCCACCGCAGCACCTTTCGGGGCAGCCCGCCGGCAGAAGCAGCCCCAGCACCGCGCCCACCGACCAACTTTCCCGGAAGAACTCTCTCTACCAGACCCCGCCGGCCGCCCCGCTCACGCACCGGCAGGGCCCCATCCCGTCCCCCTGCTCGGAGCAGGTGCGTGCCGCTGCTCCCGCTCTCCTGCCCCGCGCTTTGCAGGCGGCATCTCGGGCAGGTGCCTCCGCTCCAGTCGGGTCTCTCCCTGCTCCCAACAGCGACCCCAGCCCTGGGGCGCCGCCGGTCGCCGCTTACCTCCCGGGCTGCTGCTGCTGCTGCTGCTCCCGCCGCTCCGGAGTCTCGTCCTCCTCCTCCTCCTTCTGCTCCTGCTGCTGCTCCATGCTGCCGCTCCTCCCCCTCCGCGCCGGCTCCGCCGCTGCCCAGCAGGAGCCGCTGAGCGGCTGCAGGCGGCGGCTCCAGAGCGCGCGGCACCGCACCATGGTGAAGAGGCGCTGCGCTCGGTCCCGCGGGGCTCCGCAAAATGGCGGCGGGGGGTGGCCGCGGCGCTCCCGGCCCGGAGCGGTGACTGGGCACCGTCCGCGCGAGCACTCCCCTGCGTGAGGAACTTTAAACTCGTCCCCAAGTTTCTTTCTGTGCTGGGTTACTGCCGTCGCCTCAGCCAGCCCATGGGCTGGGGAATGAGGGAGTTCGAGGCAAATTAGGTGCTCGGAAATAAATATGTATTTTTTAAACGTGGCCTAAGGACATCATACAGCAGAAGGTAGGTAAAGGACGGAGCTATGTCGCTATGATATGAAAAAAAAGAATCATATATAGCAGCAGTATGAAATAGAAGTATCCAGGAGCCTGGTAACACATTTTTGTACATCTTATCTTGAAACTTGGGAACAGACGTCCAGGTCATTAGTGAAGAAATCTTGTGTATGTTCAGAGGCAAAGTTCTCAGGGTTGGTCCCAGAAGGCCAGAAACATGAATCGTACTCTTATTATCGTTTATCTGTCATTCACTTGGTCTCTGTAAGGGAAGGGTGATAGTAGCAAGGTATCTTGTCCTGTATGAGGAAGACAGGTGTGTCTTGGTTGCTTATCATCAGGAGAGTTGCTGACCTTTGTCAGTAGAAAGTCCCAGTTTATTTCTTACTTGTGGCTCTCCTCACCTGGCAATTCCCTATCATTTAATCTCCTATCACTATGTGTTAGATCATGAAGCTGCTCTCTGTAGCTGTGTTCAATGCTCGTTAGCAGTTGGTAATAATTAGTGCCAATGTATAAAACATTTGTATAAAGCCCCTGGAGAAATGCCCTCAAGCTGATAGTAACTGAGTGCCCACAGTAGCAGAATTGGGATGCACATCCCATCCTTAAGCTCTTTATCTCCTAGTAGGCCGATCTGCCTCCACATGTCACTTGGAAGTAGTTTGTATGTCACCAGTGTTCCAAAAGCCACAGTTCAGGAGGTTTATGTAGTAAATGCATTTTGCCTGTACTACAAATGCAGATGTCAACATTTGGGGGCACAAAGTAAAGACAGTCAGTGTCTGTGCAGCATGCAGTTTTCAATTTGTAAAGGAAACATAACAACCACTGAAGAATTAAATGGCTGTCCAAGTAATTTCTGATACTGCTAGAAGTGTGAATCAGCACCTATTGCCCATTCTGCCACGCCAGTGTGCACAACATGAGAAAATGCAACAGAACCAGAATTTTAAACTGGTTTCCTGTTTTAGTATCCTGTGAGCCTAATAAGATCTCAGTCTACTATTGTTGCTTGGGTAGGTTTTGATCTTTCAATGCCTTGTGCAAATAAACACATTTAAACCAATGCAAAGTCCCATGGGACATTTACACCCAAACAGTTGTGTAAGCCCAGAAGAGAGATTTCTGACTCTTTATACACCCTAGACATGCTAATGTGCTTAGAGGACTGCTGGAGTTGGAGGCCAGAGCTTGTAATGTATGGGAAGGTTCCAGCCATCTGTGCATGAGGCAAGTTTTTTGCTTGGCACCCAGTCGCAAGAAAGAGTTTTAACCATTTTATTTTCTTCAGTGTCATGTACTCCTGGCATTTTTACTACTCCAACTGGCCCTATATACTTTGCGCTATATATGGAAAGAAAAAAGATTTGAGACTGGTTTGTGTGTGGCAGAGAGGCGTAGATACTGAGGGATAGTGAAGCCGAGTTCTTATAGCGTCAGTGCATTTTATTTCCTTGCAGCAAAATTTAACAGCTGAAACAGAATCATTTTTATTGAAGTTTTTAGGGAATACGGTTTCATTAACCACTTGGAAGGATAAAGTCCTTAATGTAGCTTAATCTGCTTAATGCAACAACCTGTATCTTAATTAGAATCACAGTATTTCATGAGTTGCATCAACAGTGGTGTCTTTCTCTTGGAGATAGCGTATGCATTAATCATGGGCAGGACACCTCAGCTAACGTGATTATACAACTTATCTTGATGAAGGGCTTAGCTGTCTATGCAACTGTAATTTATCAGTATTTTGTTTAGATCTCTAATGTGTAGAATTAATATCTTTTTCACAAACTTTAATTTAGTTGGTTGACATATGCTGTGTCAGAGCAAGATACTCACTGTAATGGAAGCAGAATCTAAAGTAGGAAAAAAGTAGAAACTACTATAGTAAAAAGTTTTATAGCTTTATATCTGAGCTGTCTTAACTTGATTGAAGATCCAGCTAGATTACAAATAAAAAATGTAACTTGTGCTCCACAGTAACTCATGGTTGAAAACCCCTTTAGGCTCAGGCTTTCTATATACTAGGCAGTGTTTACTGTTATAGTACCGATGTAGTTTATCACAACCAAGGAGCACACTTGCTGGAACAGCTTGTGCTGGGTCTCTGAATGCAATAAAGTATCCCAGCAAAGCAGTTTTTCACCACTCCAATACTACTATACTTAAATCTTCACTAGTTTTTTACTAAATTTTACTAGGCCATCAAAAGCCTCTCTGGCAAAACTGGCCCATACCAGGATATAATCAAAAAGCCTAACCTAGCCCTTCTAATTACAGTGTAGAGAGGAAACCACCCTTATGGTTATCTCCACTGTTTTGGAGAGAAGCAAAGGGAGTAAAGTTCCTTGGCATTTGTCGCAGGCAGAGGCAAGCAGAGTTTCAAGTCATGTTGGATATTGAGTTCCCCTGTGAAAGAGTCTTACACAACCAGCTAATGTATTTTAAAATACATATAAAACTAGGTATAAAACGGTATAGTAACACTTAATCAAAACATTAAACTGCCTTAGTTACAAAATTGATAAATGATCAATATATACAGTGCTGAATTAAATTTCTGTAAATGTTACATTTACCAAAGTTTATGTTTACCCCTACAAACACAAACCTCTTTCATAAATTTGACAGTCTTTGCAACTACAGAGAAGGCACTTAGGAACTGCAGTTAAAACAAAATGTGCTTCTAAATATGATGTGGAATACTTCCTGATGCCCAACTGGTATCTCTTTCACTTCTGCTTAGTGGACAAAACTGGGGAACACAATAAATGGG
Organism: Phoeniculus purpureus; assembly: GCA_028565055.1. NCBI lineage: Eukaryota > Metazoa > Chordata > Aves > Bucerotiformes > Phoeniculidae > Phoeniculus > Phoeniculus purpureus. The sequence continues at coordinate 11,164 of JAOXOE010029546.1, forward strand.
ATCCATAGAGGCATTCAAACTGTGTTACACTTATAACAGGCCAGGCGCATTCTCCAGCCCTGACACCTGACATACTGTATGTATTTTCATATGGATCAGCCTTTCTAGCCCTTAAGAGCAGGTGGCTGCATCAGAACCCCTGCTGAAAGTCATTCCTGGCACACTAATCCCTGAAGCTTAGGCACTGTCTGGGGGGATGCTAGTTTGCATGAGCCAAAACTGAGGTAGCAACCTTGCTAGCTAGTGATTTAATGGCTACTAAAGAGTGGCTATGTCCAAGCCCATGCCCTAATTTACTGGAACACATGCAGCCTTAGACAACACCTGATTTTGAGATTTAGCTATGTGTCTCAGAGGACTTTAAAGTTATTATATTTGTTTCCAAAACCAGTGAAATTTGGCAGTGCAGTTGAGAACAAGCACTACCATGAGATGATGCAGTTACAGTCAGTCCCTGATCGTGTTATATAGCATGACGTTTTGCAAAATTATTATCATTGCAATTTGTTTAGGAAATTCAATTGTAGTGTCTAAAAGGCATGATCAGTTCCAGATTCCTTTGCAAGTGGCACTGTGCAGAGATAAAAATACTTGCCTTTTTGCAATTGAATTTGTAATTGGACACAATACAGTAACAGGTTTAAAAAACAAGAAAAATAAATTCTGGATGTATAAAGGAGAAAAAAATTAGAATATGCAGGGTAGTTGCTGACATAGTTGTGTTACTGTGTTTTGACATTTAACTGTGAATTAGAAATTGTAGAATGCGGTGCTGCTTTTATTGCAGGCAAGATGACGACAAACCATTTCTTTGTGTCTAACTGCATTACTAGAACATGTCACTCTAACAATCATTTCAGAGTGATACTACAATGGATTAAGTTCATGAACATCCTTTATGTAAGGGAGCATTTCTTACACACAGTGCCATGGTTTGAATGTGAATGTTGGCAGTTGCTAGGATCTTAACTATACCTTTTCGTTTAGTTTCTGACACAATCAAAACACTGTCTGTATATGTAGTGACATTCTCATGCCATTTACATCTCTGCAATTTCATTTTTTGGTGGCTCTAAGAAGCAAGTGGGTTGCTATGAGGCAGATATGCATCATCTGACAACTGCAATGTTGGGTTTCAACATCTTTCAGATGGTCTGGCTGCATTCATGACTGTGAATGTAACTCTTCTGCAAGGAGTGCCTGTTGGGAGTCCTCTGATATGTGGGAGGAAAACTCATCCCACCAAGACACCACTTCCTTGTTTGGAATATGGCCACCCTACAGATGAGAAGTCCACTGTACTGGCACTACTGCAGAGGGGTGAGATGTAAGTGGGTAGGAAGGGAGGCATGATAGGAGACTGTGAAAGAATACTCTTACTGACTACCTCATGGGAATATATGCTGGCTGGTGTTGTTCCAGGCTGTGTATGTCTGCAGGAGTATCTAGACTGCCTGAAGAGGATGCTGATAGGGTGCTCAGGCTTGAATTTTCACCAGCAGTGTTCCAAGTATGTTCCTCTCTGGATGATTTTGGGGGTGCAGCAATACAGTGATGAGTTGTTCATGAAAGCATGATAGGTCTTTACAAGAGCTGTCTACAAAACTGCAGTGCTCAAACTGTCCCATCTCATGTTTGAACATAACACCTTTGAAGTCTTACAGACAGACAGTGTTGGAGGTTCACAGATGTTTGTTTCCTGTTAAACTGTGACATAGTCATTCAGAGATCCTAGGCTTGGAACAAGTTCTTTGAATTTACTGTCTGTCTCATTTTTGAATGTAAAATCAGTATAGCACTTCTGACAACAATAAAGCCAGTGATGGAAGAACTGGGGCAACTGTTTCCTCCTATATGGAATGACAAATCCACATAGAAACATAAAGTCATACATAAACAGGATTTTTCAGAAAGAATGAAACGACACAAAATTGGTATCCTGTTCATTTTTATTCACTGTTCTTACCCTCACAGTTTGACCCTACCAGTGCAATAATGTGAGCCCACTTCTCTCTGTGCCTTCCATGGCATATTGGGCAAGAAGCAGTATGTGCTGTGGTTAATCCAGTTAGTGGTATGTGCAGACACTGGCCAAAGTGCGCATGCCCATCAACAACTAGCTCATGCTAATACATGCTGCCATGTTCTACCTACATTGTGCATACTGGGTAAAATAATTTGAGCCTCCTTTCTGTATACAGATACTGGTGTTAAAGAGAATTATAGGAACCTAATTACCCTCACTTCAGGGTTACATGCTTCGAGGCCTTGGTCCCTTGACTGACCAGAACGGATGCATTTGGAGCTTAATTTAGATCACATCAAACACAAATTTTAAATGTTTATTTACTGTGAAAATCTGGCTGTAGAGAAACAGACATGTGCTTACCCAGGTTTCGTCACAGTGTGAACTGGGATGTAACTGAGTCATGTGCCTTTACTAAAAAACTAGGGAATGCTCTAAGATTTCCTAATCCACAGAAAACCCTTGAAATTTCTTTCCTTCATTCAGATAACATTGAAATTGGCCAATTATTTGGACATAAAAGCACAGAGCATGCTTTCACAAGAAGCCTAATTAAAATCAGATACTGCTGGTGGTATAGTAACCAAGAACTTCTGCATAATGTCAAATAAGTTACTTTTTAGATTGTAGTTAAAAATACGTTGTGCATCACAGAATGGGAAGGATTGTAAGAGACCTGCACCCTCTGAGCTCTGTCATTCACCCAATTCTCAATCCACCTCACTTTGCACTCCTCCAACCCTTACTTCCTGAGCTTCCCTATGTGAATGTTATGGGAGACAGTTAAGGAAGTTAAGGAAGCAACATCCACTGCTCTCCCTTCATCTGATATGGAAAGCAAACAAACAAACAAGCCTTTTTAAGTAACTAAAGTTAAGTTAGAGAAACAGACATGAATAAGAAAGAAGGTATATAACAATGGAGCAAGACAGAGCTTCCTTGTGATTGCTTGTAAGTATTCCGAATCAGGGACCCTTCCCTTCCCTGCACAAATTGTTCTGTAGTTTTTTTTATATAAGCATCATAGAAATACCAGCTAGAAGAGACTTAGCCAGGCACAGCTGGTCCAAAAGGTTCTTGCAGTGTATCAACGATAACTTCTTGATGCAGGTAGTGGAGGAACCAA
>JAOXOE010029547.1:0-14313 GCA_028565055.1 Phoeniculus purpureus
CTGCTCCGGCAGGGGGGTTGGACTCGATGATCTCTTTGGGTCCCTTCCAACCCCTAACATCCTATGATCCTATGATATCTGACCCTTTTTCCATCCATTCTGGCTGGCTGGATGGAATGAGGCTAATGTACTATGATGCCCTGACTTTCAATATAAGCTACTAAGCAACTTCTGAAAATACAGAATGTTTCTGTCAGGTCAAACATAAAAATTTACAGTATGTCAAATCAATAATTACTAGAAAAATCTTGGACTTTCTATCTGAATAATTTTAGTATAGACTTCCTGGCAACCTTACTGTCTTGTTTTAATTGAGAATGAATGGGTTAATGGGTGTTTTGTATTGTTGGAAAGCTTTACTTCTACAGGTCACTAATCTTGAATGGTTTTTTGTGCTGGTACAAATCAGACCACACGGAAGGTATTTGTTAAAAAAGTGTCAGCTACACATTACATATATAGGTATTTTCTCTAAGATTCCTTTCTGCCTCATCAGAACATGTTTCATACCTACTATAAACTACAAACTGTTTACCTCACAGTGCAAAATTATTAAAAAATTAAGATTGCCTTCCTTTACTTAAAATAATATTTCCTATTTAGACATCAAAGTAGACACTTTCATAAATATTATTTTTATCACTCTCTCATTATTTTTTTTTGGTTTTGTTTATTTACTGCATGTGCTACTGATGTTCCAAGTGTGAGATGAATGAATCTGGTCACAGAAGACAGTTTAAAGAACTTCTCAAAGGCAAGAGATTTGTGTAGCAGTGGAAATATTCTTGACTGCTTTCCATTTATTCCTACAGATACTAGTTTTTCCTAATTGCCTGTTGTAAAGTTTAAAACAGTATCAATTTTTAGAGACTTGAAAGTGCTTTTTTATTTAAAATCAAACAATACAGCACTGTGTGTTTGCTCCTGGAGTATGCTGAACATATAGACACCCACAAAAATGATAAAATTAAAAGGAAACAGGGAAGGGAGAAAAAGAACTAAATGATGGAAATGAGTAATTGCTTGGCAGCCAGTCTTCAGGGAGAGAACTGACACCGTGCAGCACACATTCTATGAATAATGAGAGGAATCTCAGTGCTGTGCAATCACTGCCTATTGGGTCAGAAATTTCACATTACTGGATTCATCAGAGCAGATAGGTGTCATAAAGACACATTTTCCTGAGGTAAACATACCTTTTCCCTCATTGAACTGTCATCTCTTAGTTTGGATAGTGGGTATAGAGTAAAACCTTATGAAATCTGTTAGAGGGATATATAGAATAGGGACCACTTCAGCTATTATTTTATTATCTTATTTATTCATTCAAGAAGGAGACTGCATAAACAGATCTACAGGTATCTGTGAAGTACACACATAATTTCACTTAGTCTAGACAAAATGTGTGCATATGTGGTTAATGATGGTTTAAGTACATCATTTTGTCAAAAGATAGGAACATCTGGCTTTTGCAAATTCATCCTGTCTATGCTTCCTAGACTACCTCCATGTGTTTTTGCTTTTTTTGTTTGCATATTTATTCAAAGCAAAGACAGTACTCCATTTTATCTTTACTTATATTTTTGGAGATACACAATATATTTCCTGAAGTAGGAAATAACAAGGAAGGTCTAGCAATTCAAAAATTAGCTTTGTCTGTGCTGGAGATAGTGCATTCTCTGCAGAGCCTTCTGTCCTATTTATTCTTCACCTGACATCTACTTTTTCCAACTCTCTACATTGTCATTATTTGTTTAAATTGTAGCTACACATACACCAAAACAGTCAAGGATGTTAAACTGAAGTAAAAGGTGCAATGTAAGACAACAACTATGATTTGGGTGTTGAGGCACTGCAAACTGTTTGATTAAAGCATTACTAACCTCTTCTCTGGAAGGGTCATAATTCTGTTTACTTTGAAATGAGTGATAAAGGAAGTAACCAGATGTTTTTTCATTGGCTAGAGAAGTTAGGAGGACTTCTTTGCAAACAAATCACATTCAGTGGGATTCATTATGAGGAGTAGAATATCCCTTCTGTAATCCAAGAGGAAGCTGTTAGTGACCTACTTGTGCTGCCTAGATCCTAACAAGTCTATGGGTCTGGATGGGATTCATTCCAGGGTGGTGAGGGAGCTGGTGCAAGAGTTGGCTAAGCCACTTTCCATTATTTATCACTAGTCTTGGATAACTGGGGAGGTCCCAGATGGCTGAAGGTTGGCCGCTGTGGTGCCCGTCCACAAGAAGAACAGGAAGGAGGATTCGGGGAGCTATAGGCCTGTCAGCCTGACCTTGGTGCCTGGCAAGGACACGGAGCAAATCATCCTGAGTGCCATCGAGCAGCAGCTACAAGGCAACAAGGGAACCAGATCCAGCCAAAATGGGTTTAGGAAAGGAAGGTCCTGCCTAACCAATCTGATTTTGTTCTATGACTGGGTGACCTGTCAAGTGAATCTGGGAAAAGCTGTGTCTACCTAGACTGCAACAAAGCCTTCAACAGAGTCTCCCACAGCATCCTCCAGGAAAAGCTCGCAGATCATGGCTTGGGTAAGTACACCCTCCACTGGGTTAAAAACTGGCTGGATGACCAGGCACAGAGAGTGGTTGTGAATGGTGCTGCATACGGTTGGTGTCCAGTGACTAGTGGGATCAGTGCTGGACCCACTTGTACTCAACATCTTTATCAATGATCTAGAAGAGGGGATTGAGTCTACCTTTAGTAAATTTGTGGATGATACCAAGTTGGGGGTAGTGTTGGTCTGCTAGAAGGTGGGAAGATGCTGCAGAAAGATTTGGACAGGCTGGGAAAATGGGCAGAGGCCAACAGGATGAGGTTTAACAAGATCAAGTGCAGGGTCCTACACTTTGGCCACAACAACTCCCTGAAGCTGCATACTGGGAGATGAGTTGTTGGAGAGAGACACTTGGGAGTACTGGTTGACAACTGGTTGAACATGAGCCTGCAGTATGCTCAGGTGTCATGAAAGGCCAATGGCATCCTGGTTGTTATCAGGAATTAATGTAGCCAGGAAGACTAGAGATGTAATTCTCCCTCTGTACTGGGCACTGGTGAAGCCTCCCCTTGAGGGGAGTTCTAGGCCCCTTACTTCAAGAAAGAGATTGAGGTACTAGAGTGGGTCCAGAGGAGAGCAACAAGGCTGGTGAAGGGACGAGAGGGAAAGTCTTATGAGGAGAGGCTGAGGGAGCTGGAGAAGAGGAGACTCAGGGTGACACCACTCTCTATAACTATCTGAAGAGAAGTTGTAGACAGGTGGGGGGTAACATTCTTCTCCCAGGCAACCAGTGACAGAATGAGAGGGTAGGGCCTGAAGCTGCACCAGGGGAGGTTTTGGTTGGATGTTGGGAAGTACTTCCTCACAGAAAGGGTGATTAGACATTGGAATGGGCTTCCCAGGGAGGTAGTGGAGTCACAGTCTTTGGAGGTGTTTAAGAAAAGACAGGATGTGGCACTTTGTACCATGGTCTAGCTGATTGTGGTCATGTTAGGTAACAGGTTTAGAGGTCTTTTCCAGCCTCAGTAATTCTGTGTGTGACTTTGTGATTATGAAACCTCTGGTACAGTCTCTGTCCCAGATAGACCTGAGAGCTTTTTCCTGAAAATACTGAGTTCTTGTTATAAAAGTTCTTCTGTGGCTTGGGGAATTTTTTTTTTTTGAGTTTTGTTCTTGCTGTTTGAGGTTTAGTTTGTTTGTTTGGTTGGTTTGCTTTTCTTGTGGTTTTTTTGGTCTTCTTTTTAGGGACTTAGCAGAAGACACAACAGGTATGGGGTGGAAGACACTGAATATATGTGGGAGAAGACACTTAGTCCCTTTTGACAGATCTCCACTAAATGACTTGAAAATACTACATATATTCAACCCACCTGTGCGCATTAACTAAGTCTGCTCAAATGCTAAACACTAATCTTTTGGAGGTATGTGTGTTGGATGAATCTATTCAGAAATATGAATTTAGATTATACCCTAAGCAAACTTTAAAAAGATCAGACACACAAAACCATGTGCAATATTGAAAACTTCAACTTTTAAAAACATGGTAATTAATAGCAAAACTTACACTTTCTTGTTGCAGAAGCTATTTAAAGGGAAAACAATATAGTTCTGAAGGACAACTCCGTAATTGAATTTATCCCATTCTTGTTCTTTATTACCTTGCACTATGAAACATGTTGCTCCCAGTCTATGGAAACTATTGATGGGAAGAGCAGTTTGTGAAAACTTGGGCAGAAAATTTGTGATGCAGTACCTTGTTTGTATTAAAACTCTGTTTTGAAAAAAGTTTAGGTTATCAGCAGTGCTGAAGTATTAGTATGACTTAGAGGAAAATGTTTAATCCAGACTATTATTCCTTGGGATTTTCACTGTCAAAGACCCAGCCTTCTACAACAAATGCAGTATTATTATAATGAAAAGAAAACCCCAACCAACCAGCAAGAAAAGAAAAGTCAAGATGTTTAGAGCTGGTCTTCCAGTATCTTCACTGTAATAACAGATATAAAAAGCAAAGCTTATGCTCTAAAACACAATTTTTAAAATTTATTGGGAAAATAAATCTATGGAAGCTCAGGCTCCTCTTTTCCTTTCAGTTTTTATTCTGGGCAGAAGAAGAGTACCTTTTGTGTAGGAACAGGCCTAGAAAATGCTAATCTATACAGTAATACAGATAGCAGAGAAGTTCAGGAGGTTATCAGCTCACAACAGTTTACTATAGGGAGCAAGAATGGCACAATAGGGCATATACTTTCCAGGGGCAATAGGATCGTATGTTGTGCACCTGTGGAAAAATAGTTAAAAGGCATTCTGCAAAGAAGGACTTGAAACAAAATATATCCCTCTAGAAAAATAAAGGCCAACAGCAACATTTGCAGGGGAGATTTGCTTCTGAAGATCAGGTCTTGCCCCTCGTGTCTCTGAGACTTAAGCTTGTTGACGAGTATGCCCTGATATATGTGCAGTTATTGTGCCTAGCTAAACTATAAGTGGGTTAGCAAGGTTTTGATTGAAGCTAACCATCAGCTTCCTTCTGCTTGCTTTCTCCATGTAACATGGCAGAGCCTAAATCCTTAAGTTCTGCTGGAAAGGTCTGAATTATTCATCAGCCTGTTAATGGCAGGTGATGAGATCTTTTCATGCTACAGCTCTGTCAGTAGGTGTTTATTGCTCTTTCACCAGCAGTCCTGCTATTACAGTGGGGCCTGAAGAAACCGACATAGAGACATCACATGTATCAGCAGAGATAGCTCTTTAAAGACGCTCTTTTGCCTGGGAGGTCACCTGGACATTATTATGAACAAATTATTTCTTCATTTCCGCTGACTGAGTTGATATCCTTAATGATCTGTCACCTAGCAATAGGCTGCCTGTTCAGACATAAAGAATGGCATACTGATGGCTTATAACTAGAATCAGTTCATTTTAGCTATTCTCTTGTCAAGCATATTTCCAAGATGCATATAGTATTTACATATTCATGAGCCTTTGCAGACATTGACAGCATGAGGGGGCCTGTCTGATAATGTGATACAAGTTTGTACTGTGTTCTGAGGCACTTAAAGTCTATTAAGTGAATCAAATTTGTTCAGTTCTGCTCTTCCTAGGTGGTGTGGGCCTGAAGGAGTCGGGCTGCCGTCAACATTTGTGTACGTTTCTTTACCTTTTCCTGTCCATCTACCTCTATTCCTTGATGACAGTTAATTTCATTTTATAGAAAGGTTTTATGCTGAGCCAAATTACCTTTTAGAAAGCCAGAACATCACTTTTTATGCTACTGCTGTTCAAAGATGCAGCTGTGATTGTTTGGATGCAGGCAGGGAAGGTGACCTGCCAGAGGAAGGGTACCTTTTTGAAAATACTTTTAAAAAAAAAAACGTACTGAGTGGTTTGGTGATTTGTTTTGGGGGTCTGGATTTTTTTTTCCAATTCAAGTCTTGAACTTTGATTTGGCCTTCAGACATTAATCAAACATTTCAAACATAGGATTATTTTTTTAAGTCCCAAATGAAAAAAAAAACAAACCAAAAATGATGTCCCAAAAATGTCCGATTTTTTTCCACTTTTACTTAAAACTTCCCTTTGAAAAAATATTTGGTATATGACAAATTAATATCTTTTTTTAAAAAATTTACATGATAATACTTAAATTAGTTATGTTTGAATAGAAAGGTCTCACTTTATTTTTCAAATAAAACAAAGGTCACAAACCATCAAAAAGGAACTATTTAGAAATATATCAAATTGAAAGGTTACTCTAAAATGGCATCTTGATAAAATTGGCATTATGCTGCAGTTGGAAAGTGTGTTAATTATATCACTTTAAGTGCTCACTGCCACATGTAGAAGTCAAGTTACTGATGAAACTAGGGGGATCTTACTATATGAAGATGAATATAAAAAGTAACTCTAACTAGCCAGCTGAGCTCATTGTTTCATTTATCCCAGTTGCTTCCTCTCCAGTGCTCACTGATAGCTTGGTGCCCTTAAATAGCAAAAAAAAAGAGAAGTGGTGCATAAAATCTTGCTGATTATGACAAACAGCATCAAATAATGATAATTCATACACATTTTAAATTACTGTATCAAGCCAGGGGCTTAGCTGGGGTTGGAACTTGCCTCAGAGTGTTCAATTTATTTCCTTTGTCCAGTCACTCTGTTTCACTTTTTGCTAACCTATGTAGTAAATAAATTTTATTCAGAATACCACTTACTGTGCGTTCGAAATGTTTAAAGACGAACATGGTTCTCTGTTGTCAGTACGTATGTTTTGCTTGTGATTAAACAAAAAATCCTGTTACTTATAAAGGAACTTGAATGAATTTTCCTCTGAAGTACACCTATTTAATAAAAAGGGGTTTTAAGAGAAAAATGGTTTTAGTTTAAGACAGGAGCAGGGAGCAGTATGTAGCTCCTTCAAGTTCTACAAATTCTCCTTCAAGCATGTACTGGTGGATGCAGAGGAGACAGAAATTTCTTTTAATATCATATTCCTTCTATGAATATGGTACAGACCTGAATTCATTATGGAACTGATTCTATATGTTTCAAAGTCTGTGGAAAATGTGATGTGCTCTTACCCGCTACTGAAGTGAGGATTTGTGCAAAGCTTTTCATGGATGTATTGAGCTCTAACAGCTTTAGCACAATGTGGTCTTAGTCACATCCTCTGTAGTTAGAGGATTATGTTGTTCAAAAGACCATTATAAATGTACATGTAGACAACAAGTAACTGAAAGAGATCTCATATTTATTTCTGATAAGATTTGTAGAAGTCAAGTGAGCAATGACTACCTCCACTGATGTGGCTCAGTATTGAATGTGACCAGTAAAATTCCTCTTGTTTCTCAGGAAGGCACCTTTGCTTTTTTATTTTTAATCATATAAAACATTATGTGACTTTTATCTTGCTGGATTAAGCTCTGATTAAATACAGATTTTATATAGTCATCCTGAATATATCAGGCCTTTTCAGTGAAGATTTGAAGCCCTTGAAACCTGAGTTGTGTGATGTGTCAATATTAATGGTGTAAGCAGTGGGGAGGATGGAAGGCTCTATTACTATCTTTGAGAGTTTATTAGAGAAATGATGCCTGACAAGAACTACATATTATAGAAGAATTGTTAATTTTGAAATTAGCTGTGGCAGATATGCTTAAGTAAGTTTATAGGGGGAAAAGGTTCCCTCAAAATCTTCTGAAATGAAGCCTGCAGTGAAGATATGGCAGAAAAGCTGATGAGGGAATATGTTAGTTCTACCTGTTTTAATCCATTTTTTACCAGGAGGGAATTTACACTGTGTGAAGATTAATGAAGCATTTGAGTCAGATATATACTGATGAACTTGTGCCTGCTTCTTTACCTTTTGTTGCTATGGAACCAGAGACATGTGAAATTGCCAAAGGACCTATGCCCTTCTCAGAGCTCCTCTGATAGTCAATTAGGAAATAAAATAGAACATTAAGGAAATGAGGTCCCAGCTTTCTGATCACATGCAATGCATGAAAGGTTGATTTTCTGGTACGTACTTCGTTAATGTGTGTGGTACTGGTACATTAAGTAAACTGTTGAGTATGATGGAATGAATGGAGTGTAAGTCATCCTCCCTCACACAGCCTGACTAATCAGGAAACACTGATTCTCAATAAAATGTCTTCGATCCACAATGGGAGTCCGTGCCAAGTATACCACAAGTAATGTCTAATCTGTAGATAGAGATCTACTTGAAAGAGTCTGACAGACGGCTATGAGGTTGGTTAAGGGACTGGAACACCTGCCTTATAAAGAAAGGATAAAGGATCTTGAGCTTTACTGTTAGGGTTACATAGCACTGAAACAAGCTCCTCAGATGTTGTGGAGTCTCCTTCTCTGGAGACTTTAAGACCTGTCTGGATACATTTCTGTGTCATCTGCCCTAGTTTTGATGCTGCTGTGGCAGGGACGGTTGGACTAAACGATCTTCAGAGACCCCTTCTAACCCCTAACATTCTGTGGTTCTGTGATAGTGTTGCCATCTTTGACAAAGGCCATTGTAACTGTACAAAAAATGTGAATATAAGTTTTTCTACTGTGCATATACTCTGTTACCCTTGGGAAAGCAGAGATTACTGATACAAGACAAAAATTGCTGAGAGATCACAGAATCACTGTGGTTGGAAAAGACCCCTGGGATCGTTGAGTTAAATCATTTACCCAACCTTACAAGTTCACCCCTAAAACTTCAATGGTTGTAAAATAAGCAGTAAAGTGACTAGGCTCTGTCTGAGCTACAAAAAGAAACTTTAAAATCTTTGTGTTGCAAACCCTTGTAATTACAATTAATATGTGTCTGCGTTTATAGTTTGATGACAAAAAGTAATGTTGACGTGCATAGCCCACTGTGTTTTAGCTTTCTTGAGAAAAACTATTCTAGAACGATAAGAATAATATATAAGAAATATTCTTTTTCTAGTAACACTAAGATATACAACTTCTTGTTTTTAGGTGTGACCGTTTGAAGGTTGCTCAAACTTTCAAGTGACTGGATTTGTGCTTTCATGAATAAAAACTGCATTTTAGCTTTAAGAGATGCTCCCATTAACTGCTAGGGTGACCTTTTCCCCAAGGGTTGGACAATGCCAGACAATAAAAGGAAGGTAATTTCCCTCTTTAGCTGTCTTGGATCTGGGATATCTTCCCAGAAACATGGGCTGGGGAGCTTTGTTTACCCCCCCAACAGGGGCTGGACATGGATCCTCAGGCCACCTTGCCTGACAGTCTCCACAAGACTGAGCGAGCAGCCACGGACATAAACAAGATCAAGATGCTCCTGTTCAAAATCAAGCTGTGTCTTGTTGGACCCAAAGGGAACTCTTGACCTAACTACAGAGACAAGGAACAGGTCAAGGAGCAGCAGGAACAGAAAGCAGACAGTGCTCTTGAACCATTGTGGGTCATAAGTGCTTAATTGTGTAGCTTGTTTAGGGACAATAGTAGCCAATCAGCAAGAGATAAGTAGTTTTTAGAGGTATTGTAAGCCATTCACTGGTATTGTAAAGCATGTATCGAATCATATATAAGGAGGTCTTGTATGCTTAATAAATGAACATTTGCTTGCATCAAGCTAAGTTTCCATCTCAATCACGGCAAATGGCGAACCCCAACGTGATTTGGAGAATCTGCCTATCTGTGCAGCCGTCCGCGACTCCCACAGAACTTTGAATGAGTTGCTGAAAGGAAACAAGAAATAGGCTGACAAAACCTCTTGCATCGAGACTTGACGAGAGCTGTGGGATAGGATGGGAAACCAGGCTTCTGGTCCAGATAGATTTAATGAAGGCTTTATTGAAGAAACATGGGAAGGATGTCTCGGGACACGATCTTAAATGCATCATTAAGTGGGTGAAAGTAAAGATTCCTGATGTGACTGATGCCAGTATCTTTACTGAAAACATATGGGTCTTGGCAGGGGTTAAGTTGTGAGAAGCAGCAACTAATGGGGATTCTGAAGCACAGCACAGGCTTCCAGCATGGAAGATAATATTTTAGACTCTTAAATCACATGAGCAGGGTGGGGGAGCACTGAGAAACAATCTGTTAGCCCCACCCCAGCCGTCAGCACCTCCCCTCAAACCTATTGCAGCGGCGGTAAACTATTTGCCCGACCCTAGCCCGCTAGACCCCGGCAACACTGACACCGAGGTTTCCCCCCGATTCATGCCAGTCATTGGCAAGCTATAAGAAACAAGCCTTACGGGAGGGGGAGATGGCTATAGCAGATGAGATAGTTGCTCCTGTCATTTATCAAGAGTGAGAAGGGAGGGGGAAGGGCAGCGTATAACATGGGAGCCTTTGCCTTTTCAAATCGTCAAGGAGTTGCAATGAACAATTACTGAGCATTGTTTAGCATCACTGTATTTTGGAACTTTGTTGGCGAATGTTTTTGCTACCTATACACTTACCCACATGATGTCTGCGCCATCCCGCTGTTGGTCCTGACCCCAACCCAATACTCCATGTGGGAAGCTCAGTGGCACAGGGGCTTTAGAGCGCTATTGTTGACCTATGTAGGGCATGCCAATGCTGCACTTGCTTCATTAACCTAGGTAACTTAATGGGTACTGGTCGGTACACGGACCCCACAGCTCAGGCAGAGGGGGTGCCGACGGACGCCTTAGATGCTATAAAGGAGGAAGCTAGGAAAGCGTTCTTAAAAACCCCAGACTTGCAAAAACCGCAAAAGGCGTTCACAACTACAGTACAAGGACCACAAGAATCTTATATAGCATTTATAGATCGTTTGAAAGAGGCTGTTGAGCAGCAAGTGGGTAATCCTGATGCCCAAGACATCTTAATGTGAAAACTGGCAATAGAGAACGTGAACAGTGACTGTAAAAGATTACTCAAGTCATTGCCAAATCAAAACCCCACATTAGTAGAAATGGTGGAAGCCTGGAATCGCCTAGGCACTGTGGATCACAAGTATGAGGTTAAATATGAGGCTATGATGGCTGCTTTTAAGGCAATGAAATCACAGCCTGGGATCTATTTTAATTGCGGGAGACAGGGCTACCTTAAGACAAACTGTTTAGCCTTCCGACCCAAGGTACCTGCCGTTTGCTCCCATTGTAAGAAGGGGCAGCATTATGCGTGTCAGTGTCGCTCAAAGTTTGATCCACAGGGAAATCTGGTTCAGGGAAACCATATTCCGAGCGCAGGGCAATGGCATGCTCAGACACAAATGCTACCGAGCCAGGATCCATCAGCCTCTGAGACTTGCGTCCAGCAACAGCAGGAAGCGCAGGGCTGGACTTGGTCACCTCCCACACAGTAACTCTTTTGGACTCTTCTGTTCACCTTTTACCCACTGAAGTAACGGGACCCTTACCTCCCCATACTTTAGGTCTCCTGATAGGGAGATCTTCAGCCACTCTTACTGGTCTTTTCGTGCTCCCAGGGGTTATAGATTCGGACAATGTTGGAATGATTAAGATTACGACATGGACTCCGATTCCCCCGTGCACAGTGCCTCAAGGCAGCTGCGTTGCTCAATTGCTCCTGCTCCCAGACTCTGGGTTTCGAGTCGCCATATTCAGATTTGTGTGTCCAAAGAGACACACAAATGTGGACTCAGTTTATGTCTAAAGACCGTCCTGTGTATTGCTGTGTCCTGACCTATGCAGACCAGCGAGCGGAGCTGACGGGTATCATAGATACCGGAGCAGATGTCACTGTTATTTCTCAGGCTAGGTGGCCCCCACAATGGCCACTTGAGGGTACTTATAACCTTGCTGGTATAGGTAGGGTAGGGAAGAGTTGCCAAAGTGCTGAGACAATTCAGATTGAAGGACCTGAAGGTAGCCTTGCTAAAGCCTTTTATATTACCAGTACCTCTGGTGTTGTGGGGCAGGGACATTCTCAATGGGGCATTATTATGCAAATGCTTTTTTTGAAAAGGCCATTGATGGGCTTGATACTTTCCATTTGTCATGGAAAACTGAAATCCCTGTTTGGGTAGATGAATGGCCCCTCCCTGACAAAAAACTCCATGCCCTTCAGAACTTAATGATCAAGCAGGCTGAAAAAGAACATATTATCCCTTCTAATAGCCCATGGAATTTGCTTGTCTTTGTTATCAAAAAACATACTGGCAAGTGGCATCTCCTCCATGATCTTAGGAAAATTAATGATGTTATGGAAGATATGGGTCCAGTTCAACCAGGATTACTGTCTCCAGTAATGATACCTAGGTATTGGAATATGACGGTTATCAATCTAAAATATTGGTTTTTTAACATACCACCTCACCCTGAAGATTCTCCTAAATTTTCTGCCCCTAGCATCAATATGTCTGCACCACTACAAAGATATCATTGGGTTCTTTTGCCCCAAGACATGAGAAACAGTCCTACTATTTGTCAGTGGTATGTTGCAAAAATATCACCAATTCACAAAGAAAAACCCATGACTGTGATGTATCTTTACATGGATGATATTTTAATAGCAGCACAAAACTGCACGGACATGGAGGAAATCGTAGCCCTTATCACTATCACTGTTGTTAAAGTTGGTTTGTGTGTCGCTCCTGAAAAGGTACAAAAGGTACCCCTATGGAAGTATTTGGGGTGCCATATCCGAGAACAAACGATTACTCCTCAACCTTTACGTATTCAAACACAGATCAGTACAGTACATGATTTGCGAAAGATTTTTAGTGCAATCAACTGGGTACATCCCTTACTAGGAACAACAAATACAGACCTGGCACCACTTTTTGAACTGCTACGGGGTGATGTGAATATACAATCACCTAGTGTGGTGGGTTCAAGACCACAATTTAAGATAAGGGAAGAGGAAAACAAAGCAGTCAGGTCTCGGCGAGATCTCGGATAAATTTGCCAGACAATGGATAGCTTAGAGGAACTGAAAAAAAAAGGTTTATTAAACTCTTTAACTATGTACAGAAAAGAAAAAAATGTTAAGCAAGTTAATGCACACAAATTAGAAACTGTGTCACAAATGCCATCACATATTCTGAGAAAAACACAATGGGAGATCACTATCATATTGGTCCTTGGGTCTTTTTTTCACATCAGAGATCTGCAGGAAAAGACCATGTCAGTCATGTAGAGACGAGTACCACCACCCTCTCTATTATTCATGCATCACCCCTGTCTGCGGTACAGCGGCACCCCAAGCTGTTTGCAGACTAGTGAGTTCTTCAATTCTTCAGCGTAGCTTCTCTAGCTCAATGCTCTCGGGACGGCCTGATTCCTCAGCGCCTGAACTGCATCCCTTGGTGCAGGAGACTTGCTTTCAAACAAATATCCCAGACTCTGTCCTTCATGCCCAAGACTTAAGGATTCTCAAATCCTTCTGCTTTCTTCAGCTAAGCATGGAGGAATTATCCCCAATACCAAGCACCTTCTAGTCTTTCTCATCGGCAGAAGTGACAAACAGTCTCTCTTCCTGCTAATCAGGGCTCTCTAAGATGGCAGCAGCCGCATGGCCCCAGCCATGTGTGGGACCCAAGATGGAGACCGACCGCATGGCTGCGTCAGCAGGGCCACCCCCCCACTCTCTGCGTGTAGCCAAGAGGGTTTTCCAGGACCTCTCCTTTCCTCAATCTCTCCTCCTGTCTCAGCTCCAGGAGGAAGAACGAGGAATTCCTTAGCTCACTGCGATGCTGAAGGTCTGCTCCATGGGGGGTGGGGTGTGGTAGATCTGCACCAAAGTCTTGCTTCTCTGGTCTGTGGCATCAGATCCGGTCCAGGCTGGGGCTGTCCCTTCCACGCTGGGGTCTGTGCCAGATCAGGGCTGTCCCTTCAGCACCCTGCCGTTTTCCCGACGGGGAAACAGGGGAGGGAGCTGCTGGAAGGTGTACTCCCCCACCCACCACCGCCCCGGGAATGGGGGTGGGGGTTAGCAAGGGGCTGCAGCTCTCATGCTGGGCTGAAAGCCCTCAGCAAAAAGAGGCAGGACCAAGATCACGGTCGCCTTTTATATGCTCACCTAGCAACACCCCTTAAGGGCAGGTACTTGGGAGAGTGTCACCTCCCCCCAGGACAGGTCACTGCAGGAGGGGGGTCCTCACAAAGCAACCAAACTTATTTTTTTCTTCATGGAAGCACAAATCTGTACGTCTGAAAATTCTGGTAATTTTTAAACTGCAACACATACTTAGTCTGTAATTTGCTGCTTGAAAATGTTGGAATACAAGAAAAATACAGAGGTTGTCTGACTGGATGAAAAGGGTTGGAGAAATAATTTTATAGGCCAAAGGAAGGGGATGGAACAAGAGTCAAATGTGGTGGGGGTTGGGGGTG
>JAOXOE010029548.1:0-14311 GCA_028565055.1 Phoeniculus purpureus
CTCTGTGGTAGGGGTTGGACTTGATGATCTATTAGGTCCCTTCCAACCCTGGTAATACTATGATACTATGATAACTTTAGTGTTTGACCCCAGGGAAAAAGAGAAAAATATATACCATGATGATAGGGTGTAAGTAGTCTTCATATACTTTGTGGTTGATTTTGTCCCTCTGTCCTTAATTTAATGGGAACTTTGAATATTTATGTGAGAAAACTTACTGGCAATACATTGTTTTCTGGAAATTTTCCAGTGAAAATTATCTTTTGTGTCATTGTTTACTTTACCTCAGACCGTTTTCCAAGTTTTCTAATTGAAATTTATTAACAAGATGAAAACTATGTTTTCCTATGTATGTGGCAATGCTTGCTAACAATGCTTTCCTACTAACAAATAGAAAACTAAGATTTGAAAACTTGCTTGGACAAAGCAACAGAAGTCTAGGATGCTAGAGCTGCTAAAAACAAATAAAATGCTAAATAAAAAAAAAAGCAACTTTACTGAGAGACAGAGTACAAATGCTCACAGGCCGAGATGTGGCTTCATTCATAGTGTGGCAACAATTACACTAGGTCAAGAGTGATTCTCTCTCTCTGCTCTGGTCAGGCCTCATCTGGACTATTGCATCCAATTGTGTATTCCCCAGATCAAGTGGGACAGGAAGCTACTGGAGAGACTCCAGTGCAGAACCATTAAGATAATCAGGGGGCTGAAGTAACTTCCTTATGAGGAGAGGCTGAGGGATCTGAGGCTGTTTGGCCTGGAAAGGAGACTGTGAAGAGATTCCATAAATGCTTACAGAGCAAGTGTTAGGATGATGGGACCAGGCTCTTCTTGGTAGTGCCCGACAAGAGGACAAAGGACAATGGGTCTAAACTGGAATAAAGGAGGTTAACTTTAAACATAACAAAAACCTTTTTATGGTGAGGGTAACAGGCTGCCTAGAGATGTTGTGGAGACTCCAACTATGGAGACATTCAAAACTCTCCTGGACATGTTCCTGTTCAATAGTCTGTAGGAGATCTTGCTTTAGCATGGGGGTTGCATAGGTGATCTTCAGAGGTCCCTTCTAACCCCTACCATTCTATGATTCTGTGGAAATCTGCAATATTTTCTTTCACATAAGGTGCAACTTCTGCAGAGCCTGAAGCAACAGAAAAGGAAATCTTTTAGCTTGAGAAATAAAAATGGAAAGCCTTATAAATTACTTGATGTTAAACACAAGAAGTATTACAGTAGAAAAATGAACAGCAACTGCCAGTAAACAATTCTCTGCTTGTTACTCTTCAGAAAGATTGATTTTCTTCTGACAGATCAAAGACACAATTCAGTATCTTCACACTAACAGCTAAATAGAAAATAAGGAAGTGACAGAAAATAAAGTTGCCAAATTTTATGTCCCTTCAGGATCAAGGATCGTTGAGTCATGCAAAGAGACACTGAAACGGCAAAATGTAGAAGTTCTCAAGAAGAAAAATAAGACCACAGAGGTTTACTTTCCTCCCATTCAGAAGGTCACAGGTGCACTCTCCTCTGCTGCTTCAGTGTAATTTCTCCATGCAAGCTTCTTGGTGAAGGGCAAACAGTGCACTAGGTGGAAATATTTTTGCTTACATAAACATGAATTTTTTACATAAATATGGCAGAGTAGGACAATGCTTGTTGTACTTGAGACTGGGGCTGTATATTGTAAAGTCTAGCTTTTCTACTTCTTTTTTTGAAGGATACATCCAGAAGGGCTGTTTATGCCTCTGAGGAATTTATTGTAACATGGTAAGAAATGAAAATTACTGTATTAGAAATTATTACAAATTATTGTATTAGAGCAGTGGAAACAAGCACTGTGCAAGGGCATGGTAGGAAGGGAAAGAGAAGTTTGTTCTTAGGTCCTCAGCAGTTCTCTGTTTTCTTGCTTTAAAAGGTTACATTGGTCTAGTTTGCCATGTGTTTCATTATAACGAAACCTGGCTTTGCAGACTGGAAATCTTCAGTGTCTTTTGTCTCTGAAGTGGCGAAGCAGTTTCATCTTGAGGTGCTGGCCAGTAATATAGAACAATTGGAGGAGAAGAAGAATTTGTATCCTAATATGCCCAGCAACTTAGGAATTGACTCTTGAAACAGGAATGACAAAGAAAAGCAGGTCATTGGTGAACATCCACTCATCTAACTCACACTGCTAGAGTTTCCTAATAAGGATGTTATGGGTGACAGTGTCAAAGGTCTTGCTAAAGTCAAGGTAAACAACATCCACCCATCTACCTTCTCTTATCTATCAGAGATGACATCATAAAAAGCTATCAGATTGGTCAAGCATGATTTCCCCTTGATGAATCCACCTTGACTACTGCAAATAATTTTCTTCTCTTCCAGATAGTTAAAGATGGCATCCAAAAGAATTTTTTCTGTCATATTTCCAGGGACAAATGTAGGACTAACTGGCTTGTAGTTTCGTGGGTCATCCTTACCCTTCTTGAAGACTGGAGTGACATTGACTTTCCTCCAGTCCTTGGGCACCTCTTCTGTTCTCCCCGACAAAGATGATAGAAAGTGGCCTGGCAATAATATCTACCAGCTCTCTCAGCCATTGTGTGTACATCCTGGATTTATGGATGTCCAGCTTAGCTAAGAACTTCCTAACCTGGTCCTCCTCTGCCAAGGGAGACTCTTCGCTCCAGACCTTTTCTATCATCCCCACGGCTTGGGCTTCATAAGGGTTGGTTTTAGCAGTAAAGACCAAAGCAAAGGCGGCAGTCAGTAACTGTGTTCTCTGTGTCTTCCACCAATGGGTTGTCTGTGTCATTCATCAGTGGGATCACATTTTCCCTAGTCTTCCTTTTTGTATTGATATACTGGAAAAAAAACCCCTTGGTATTGTCTACTTTCTTATTGGTAGCTTCCTTTGTAGCTTTTCCTTCTAGCACCACTTGCTGCGTCATTGCTGCATGCCACTGTCCTAATCACAGGAGCGTGCTGCTGCAGAGCTGTTCTCACAAGGTCTTTCCTGTGCTTCCATTGTAATACGGAAAGTGCCAAGTAACGGATTTCTCTGTAGTGAACTAATGATTTTTGATTTCACAAGCAAAGATGAAAGTCAAATATTTTTTAGGCAGCAAGGTAGTTCAATACCATCATTGTCTGTTATTACTGAGATGTTCTGCTGGTGCTTTCTCTGCATATTAACCAATCTAACGTGAAATGGTTTGGTGAAAATCTAGGGAAATTTTTCTTTCTTTAGTATTGGGTCTTGGGGTAGTTGTGGGAGTGCCTGGCCCACCTGGGAAATGGGGATAATTATCCTCAGCCCCAGAGAAGTGTTCTGGGCTATTTGTGTGGAAAATGTTCTGGTTAATACAGAGACCAGCATTAGTCCCATTGGGACAGCACAGAAATAATAGTCGTGCGCAAAACATATTGAGACTTGATCTGCATGTCTATCTGACTGCAAAGTGACAGCTAGTTGTTTTGTGGTCTCCATCCTTTCTTAATCTCAGTCAGGTGGGTTGAATTTATTAAGTAAAATCAGGCAATTTTAAACTAACAAATGGGATTCAAAATGTGAAGTATGCATTCTCCTTTGTGCAGTCTGCGGTTTTTACCTGTAATAGGTAGAGTGTAATGGATATGAGCTACAGCTTTTCATAGAATATGGCTTGGTGATAACAAACACCTTAAATATATAGTCAGTATTACTGAGCAGGGTGTTTTACAGTAGAGGTTACTATTGTTGCATGAACCTCTGTTGCAACAAATTTGAAGAAAATTACAATAAACCAAATCCTTATAAAAATGTGAAGTGCTACTAGAACTTAATTACTGGCAGAGGGTAACAGGAAGAAAACTGACTGTCACATGAATAGCTGCCCTAAAGGTTTCCACGTTTAACTATAGATTAAGGAAAACCTTTGCTGAGTTGCCTAAGATCAATAGATCAATATGAAGTATCGATCATTATTAGTGGCATGTTTATAAATATTCAGAAAGACAATGAAAGTAATTGTTCACAGGAAATAGGGCTGTCTATAATTATTTCAATGTTTAGTACTCTGTGGTATACCGCAGACTACTCAACGCCAGTGTCCATGTTCCGAAGGTCTAGAAGCATGTGACAACAAGAAAAGTAACTGGTGATTGTGTATAATCATCATGACTGAATTTTTCCCCAAAGGTTCCTTCTGAGGATTTTTGCCTGGCAGGTGAGCAAGCTGCATCGTTACATAATGATGTTTTCAGAATGCAGAGTGTCTGCTGCAGCAGTGAGAGTGCAGTTCACTTCAGTGAGAGAGTCATACTCTTAGACTGAGCTATGGCATTTTATCACTCAGCTTAATTTTTGTCAACATTAGTTGCTAAAATATGATTCTTTATCTTCTTTGCGACTGTTATTCTGCATTTATTTAATGTATAATTAATGTATTGAATTATGATGTTTAACATAGCTAAACCCCATGCTATTGTGTGTGAAAGAATGAAAACAGGTTCAATTTTAATTTAATGAATATTTTATTCTTTTTGTGTTCTGAATAATGCTGAAGCAGGTACATTTACTTTAGATTCATTGTTAGGGAAGTGTATTGGGCTTTTTCTTTTTTTTTTAATAGGTATCCATTTCATTTGACAAGTGGGGCAGACCTATCTCCATTAAACACTTTCTGAAAAAAACTAGTTGTAATCAAGCGAGAAATCCTGGTGAACTGCCTGTGTGGCTGAGGTGAACTATGCTTATGCTGTCTCCCTGAAGGTTTCCTCTTAATTCCTGGTACTGTAAGTGAGTTCACTTTATGATTCGCAAAATTGCTGACATAAGAGCTTTTGTTTTATGGAAGCCAAAATGCTGTGAAGTTATTCTCGTGGGAATGAGTAACTCATAATGCAGGAGCTGTCTACTGCACGTTGCAAAGTTAATTAAAGGGCCTTCACTGAGAATGTCTGTGGAGGTATCTAATTCACTGTGTAATTTATAGAATCATAGATTGGCTCAGGTTGGAAGGGACCACAGAGATCATCTACTCCAACCTCCTTACTGTGTGCAGTAATACCTCCTAGCTAGACTTGGTTGCTCATCCAACCTGGCCTTGAACACCTCTAGGGAAGGGGCATCCATGATCTCTCCAGGTAATCAATTCCGGAGTCTGTCCACCCTTGGACTGAAGAACTTCTTCCTAAGATCTAGTTTGAACCTACTGTCCTTTAGTTTCAAACCATTTCCCCTTGTCCTATCACCGGATCCCCTCGTGAAAAGTCCTTCTCCAGCCTTCCTTTAGGTTCCCTTCAGGTAACCTTCCTGTAGGTTCCCATTCGATGGCAACTATAAGGTCCTCCTTGGAGTCTCCTCTTCTCTAGGTTGAACAACCCCAGCTCCCTCAGCATATCCTCAGTATTCAAGGTGGGGTCTCACAAGAGCAGAGTAAAAGGGGAGAAGCCCCTCTCTTGCTCTGCTGGCCACACTTCTCTTGATGCATCTTAAGATACAGTTGACCTTCTGGGCTGCAGGAGCTCACTGCTGGCTCATGTTATAATTAAATAGTAGCAATTATATTTGTAAGTCAAATTAATAAGACTACTCCAATGTTATTTTAGTTACCCACATAAATACTATCTTGTTTTCTGGTTTACATGGCAGAATGCAGTGTTTGAAGCAAAATTGACCGGAGTAGGCCACGGAAATGCTCAGAGAGCTGGAGCACCTATCTTACTAGGACAGGCTGAGAAAGATGGGGTTGTTCAGCCTGAAGAGAAGGCTCTGGGGGAACTTTAGAGTGACCTTCCAGTACCTGAAAGGGGCTGTCAGAAGGTTGGGGAAGACTATTTGCAAGGGCACGGAATGATAGGATGAGGGATCATAGTTTTAAGCTGGAAAAGGGTAGATTTAGTTTAAACATGAAGAAAAACTTCTTTAATCTGAGGCTGGTGTATGCCTGGAACAGGCTGCCTAGAGAGATGTTGGAGGCCCCATTCCTGGAGCCATTCAAGGTCAGGGTGGTTAGGATTCTGGGCAATCTGTCTGGTGAGTGATGCCTGTTGCAAGGGGGTTGGATTAGATGACTTTTTGAGGTCCCTTCCAACTCTGTGATTGTATGATTCTATGACTGAGGCAGACTGTGCCTTTAGTATTTCTATTGAAAGAAACTTGTCACCTGTGTAAAGCAGCATGAAAAAATAATTTCTGGCAAAAAAATCCTCGAGTGAGACTGTTGGAAAATACATGAGAAGTTGTATGTGCTGATGTGTGGGAATGAGGTGGATGGTGCTGTTCAGCCTGTAGAGTTAGAGTCTGCAAGGAGAACAGGACATGAAACCACATTAGCAGCACCCCCAGAACAGCTGAGCATACTGGCAGGGAATTAATTCTCTGGTGACATTCCCTCCCCCAAATCTCTTATTAAAGAAGGCAGGTACTAGAACAGCAATGAAAGATAACAGCTGTACCCCTTTCCATGTGGCAGCCCATAGAGAAATGTTGAGTAATGTTCCTTGTATTTAATGTGCAGCAACTGTAGGTGTCAAAAATGTGAAAGATTCATCATAGGTACCACCAACACAGGGAGTTGTGGAGAGGTTTAAATAAGGTTTTGACAGGTTTCTTCGTGCTGCTCTTTAGTTATTAACAATCTCTTCAAGAAAATGTCCGGTCCTTCATCTTTAAACAATGAGAGTTTTAAATCTTTGCACAATAATTCTGACTTAGCAGCTGCACGCTGAGCTCTTTCCCTGCATGTGGCAGAAGGAGGTCTCCAGGCTGTTCTGATTTTGCCTGCAGGGTACTTCCCTAGATATTGCTAAGAGCACCAACGATGGGAGACTAATCCTGGGTAGGTAGGAAGTTGCAAGAATCTCCAAGAGAACTTCAGCACTGAATGTCATAAGAAACAGTTTTAGAGGTTATTGGTAAAGCGTCACTCAGGGAAAGAATTGAGAAGGTGGAAGGCTAAAATACAGACAGTGGATGCAGCTGGCAGAAGTGTCCTGGTCACCAGCCAAAGCATCAGACTGCAACAGATACAGACTGACATTTCAAGGGGAACAAGCTAGTTTGTCTCCAGCATTAGATAAGCCCAAAGCCTGTATTCAAGAAGGACCATAAAAGTTAATTATTTAAGAATTTATAAGTGTGTACGTCTGGGAAAACAGTCAGTGTGGACACGTGAAAAAGAAAGTGTGACTGCACAGAGTTGTACTGCAAACACTGTCCCTGTGAGTGTGATTCTCAGGCTTTTGAGAGGGCTGCACAGCCCCTGCTGTGTGCAGTACTGTTTTTCTGAAGTTCACTTCTTTTGGTCAAATGCCTTGCCACAACTCTGGCACAGAGCTACTTGTAGAAGCAGTGTTGCTGCTTCTAACTCCAGGGGGCCCTGCGGAATAATAATGTCTTATAATTCAATGGGTCATTTTTTAAAGCTGGAAAAGGCCATCAGGAAAAAGTTCTTTAAGGGTGGTGGATCCTTGGAACAGGCTGCCTAGACAGGTGGTGGAGGTCCCATTCCTGGAGACATTCAAGGTCAGGATGGATGGGCCTCTGCAGAGTCTGGTCTGGTGAATGATAGCCCTGCTTGTTGCATGGGTGTTGGACTAGATGACCTTTGGAGGTCCCTTCCAACCCTGTGTTTCTATGATTAATCTTTTAAAGAGCTCTGAATACTTTAAATATGATAGTGAGAGGAAGTGTCGTTTGAAAATTCAGGCACAGGAAGCAGGCTTGGAAGAGGTCTGGGCTATGTACCTATTTCGGTCACAGACATACTGTATGACCTTGGGCAGCCAAGTAGGATTGTCACAAGCTCAGCCCATTTCTTGTTCTGGAAGCAGTTCTGATGTATAATAAATACCCTGCAATGCAGCAGAGTGAGATATTTAATAATTTTTCCATATTGTCGACTGTAAGGCATCTATTTATTTCTCAGAGCTGCTATAGATTAACTGACCATCTCTTATTCAGAACTCTAAGGGCTTTTATTGTAGCAAACTGGGTTACTATTGAGTGGAGGTGACCTTCCAGCTCTCAGCTAGAGTGCTTCCAGAGTAGTGGTTTTACATCAAATCCAAGCAACTACAAATTGTACGGATTTCAATAGTGCCAAGTGTAGTTTTGGTCACAACAATCCCAACAGTCCTATGCAATGCTACAGGCTCATGGCTGGAGAGCAGTCTAGCAGAAATGGACCTGGGAGTTCTAATTGACAGGTGGCTGACTATGAGCCAGCTGTTTGCCCAAGTGGCCAAGAAGGTCAATGGCACTTTGGCCTGGATTAGAAACTGTGTCCAGCAGGAGTAGGGAGATGATTGTCCCCTGTACTCAGCACTTGTGAGGCTGCGCCTTGAGTACTCTGTCCTGTTCTGGGCACCTCAGTACAAGAGAGACATCAAGGTGATGGAGCAAGTGCAGAGGAGGGCAACACAGCTTGTGAAGGGCCTGGAGAATAAATCTTATGAGGAGAGATTAGGGCTGTTTAGTTTGAGGAAGAGGAGGCTTAGGGGAGACCTCCTCACTCTCTACAATTAACTGAAAGGAAATTGTAGAGATGTTGGTGCTGGTCTTGTCACAGGTAATTAGTGGCAGAACCAGAGGGAATGGTTTCAATCTTCAACAAGGTAGGTTTTAAACTAGACATCAGGAAAAGATTCTTCATGGAGAGAGTGATCAGGATGAGATCATGAGAGAGTGAATGGGCTGCCCAGGGTGGTGGCTGAGTCACCATCCCTGGATGAGTTTAAAAGATGCTTAGATGTAGTTTTGGGGGACATAGTTTAAGGGTGAACTCGTAGATTAGGGTTGATGGTTGGACTCGGTGATCTCAAGGGTCTTTACCAACCTGAATGATTCTTTAATTCACTCTCTGCTTGTGTGATTTTTTTTTTTTTATGGCAACTATAAATGCAATTACATTTAGCATTTATTTTTATTTATTTAAATTTAGTGTCAAAATCCAAACACGTATGTCTTTTATGTGGGGTGAATTAAATATCTTGCGGGTTTTTTCTCCAAAGCAAGTTAGTTTTGGCTTTGCTTGCAATTCAAGAATGTTTTTCCAAACCCTCCATATATTATTTTTGTTTTGTCCCACTACCACATTGACTAAATTAATTGCTGAATTTTATGTTGGGGTTTTAACCCATAACAATGGACAGAGGAAATGCGATTCTCAAAACAGTGATAGGAAGGCATAAAACTTGAAGAAAAAACAAGAAAAAGAATTGATTGATATGTAACTAGCCTGCAAAAGTTACATTAGTAAACTATTATTCTTTATTAACCTTTTCACCTATTAATAGGCTCACCTATTAACCTTTATTAAAAGATTATTTTCTTTCCTATAAGGCCACTGGAATAATCATGGAAAGGGACTGAACTTAAGTTCTGAATCTCAAGTCCTTCCTACTCTTTCCTGCTCTAGGAATTAAACTTCAAAGATTTCAGAGGCTTTGTGTTCCTTATGGTTTCTTTCATCAGCAATTTAGATTACTGCTTCCTTGGACTGAAGTTTTAGTTGTAAATTTAGCCTACTGTTTTTAATGGAAATCATCTGAGCATGACTGATGGCAACTTTTGGTTTTACTAGCACTTAATGGACCATCCTTCAGTGAGAGACCAGAGCAGGTTATGCATCAATAGCCGTTATGGCCTTTCAGTAATGAGACAGATTCAAAGGAATAAAGGTTATTTTTGATCTTGAGGTGAAGGTATACAAGTCCGAACCTCCACAAAGAGCGGAGACACTAAACAGAGAAAAAGTGGCAGAGATACTGAACAAAGAAAAGAAAGCTATTTCAAAGTCAAAGGAGAATTTATGCTGTTGGGGAGTAGTTATAAAAATTGGAGCTGGGCCAGCATGTAAAGACCAGTGCCCTTGACCTTTACAAATGACTGTATGAAATCTTAATGATGAGAGAATGTCAAGGCCTCTTGTATGTGTTCCCTGAGGTCTTGTTGGACTGTTTTCTATCTCAATAAAAGAAGCCTTTTCTATTAATCACTAGCACAAACCCATGTAACGTCTCTGGACTTGTGGAAGGTCTCCCATTCAGGCTGTTTCTCTACTATAGGACTAGAAATCAGAGACTTCAGAGAATCATGCAATAAACATCTGTAAATGTAAATCTTGCAAAATTGAAGAAATATAGGAGTTTCTCCATTATAAAGTAGCCTGAAAACAGTTTTTCAGAAAGATTGATTCATTGTGGTGTTCTCTAGAATGAATGCGGGTCTGTCAATTATCTTTCTGATGTATTTATTGATCAGCTGAGAAGGGAAGCCAAACTGGAATTTCCTGTTGTATCTTCTATCACTAGACCTGGTGTGCAGTCATAGCGTAAAAAAAGGTCAGCATCCATCAGCTCATATGGCCCTAGGGAGAAAAACTTTTTCTCCAAAGAATGCTGGCAGCAATCTGAAATGAATTTCAGAGTCTATAGATTTTTTTTAACTTAGGTCAGGGATTTGGAGATGTAAAATTGGACTATAGAACACCTCAAACATATGCAGTAGCGCTGTCAAGATTAAGCTGTCAACTGTAGTTTGATCCAGAGTTTGAAAAGAAAATATTATAGATATTTTTTACTTTCTGTAACCTTTTTTTCCCTGGAAGCATGGTATGGTAAGTATGGCAAGTATGGTAATTGCATCATTCATTCACTCTGCAGAGTGAATGACAAACAACCAAAACAATGTTATTGGCAAATTTTGATCTGTCATCTCCTCACAGATTGCTGTGAGATTTGTTTGCATGGGAAAAAACCTACAAGATATAAATAAGAGAGTACATCCAAACAACTACAGACAAAAGTGTCATTGGACTGTCCTGAGAGGGAACCTTGGCAAGAATGAGAGACAGAAAGTTCAGAGAAAGAATCATTGACTATTTATAGCCACTACTGCACATCCCCAAGGTATTTTGGTATACAGACATGCAGACTAAACCATGAGGAGCTGATGGAGGTAAAAAAGGTCAGGGAGAGCTTCATCACTGAATGGCATTAACTGGATCTTTGTGGAGTTGCTGGGATGGGAAACAGATGTGTAGAAAACAGATGTAGGAAACACCAAAATGTTCAGGTAAAGACATTATTATACTTTTAATATTAGGTTTGGCTCTTGCCTAAAAATGTGCAGGGGGAAAGCATTGTAGGCCCATACCCCATTTGGACCCACAGAGCAGAACTACTGAAAACTCTATGCTCCTCAGGAGATTGTTAATGAAAATATGTGTGTGAAAATTACTCTGAAGAAATCAGTTTTCTGCTCTGCAAGTTTCATGCCCTTAATCCAATGGTTCTTTGAAAGCTTTTCTAGAAGGTGCACATTAATGAGCAAAGCAAATCCCACTTCCAGTTATTCTCAGAAGAAAAGAATTTACAAATGTCAAGACAGATTGGGTTAAGATGCTCAGGTCTGCAGAGGTCTAATACACCCCTGCTGTGGGAGAGGCTGCTGCCCTTGGCTAGCTCTGGACCACTTGGCAGAGCAATTACCTTGTCCAGATGGGTGAGCTAGAAGAGGTTCTGAACTTCAAGAGTTGTCTATGCATGACTGAATTAGATCATCTTTGTTATTGCAGTGAGCACACACGTTTGTGACCATTGCTCAAAGTCACAGCATTCTTTGCTGAGCTCTTCTGATTGATTAGCTTACCTTTCTGTGGGAGCTACCAAACTCTCTGCTAGTCATTGCAACACAAATCTTATTTACACTCTTCCATTCCTGCCTGCTCCCATGATATACCAACTACGGTAGTCTTAAAAGCAGAATTAGAGTCTTCACACTGAACTTTTCTGTTAGGGCTGTGAGCACCACCAAACATTTATTGCCAGGTACTTTTTGAAAGGAAGAGGACTGCACCCATTATTGGAGATTTTTGATATCCAAATTAATTAAGGACAAAGACCTCATGTTTGAATTTTTCCTTTTCAATTGATATTAGAGTTTAAGGATGGTCATAAGAGCTGCACTGGAAAGGCTCACTAAAACTTAGAAATAATAGTTGAAATAATTTAATCTTTTCATGACTGTGAGGTAGGATTTTCATTTGTGTCCACATGACTGACTGTGACCACGTTAGTGGCAAAGATCATTGTTCTTTAGTTACCCATTTAGCATTTGTGGGGTTTGTAGTGACAATAACCCAAACTCTGAAACTGAAATACCAGTTTGTATCAATGCTGATATGGTACATAAGGAGATTTTTTTTTAATCAATATATGGAATCTGCAAAATTGTCTTTGAACACTCCCCCGTCCACAGTAATTTGCTAGAGATAATCATGCCGAGTAATTGCAGGGGAAATCCTGTCTCTGCCTTACATCCAGCAGTCTGGGATAACAATAATTGAATGCTCTTGTCCTTTTAATTGTGAATTTTTCAATTGTATTGCTTCCCCCACTGCTTTAATTTCTGGGAGAAAAATGAATTAGTTTATATCTTCATGATCAATCTTGAACTGATTGAACAAAACAATTAGTTTTGCAAATATATTTTCTATTACAAAGTTTTTCAGAATCATTAATTTTATTTTACTGTGTGAATTAATCCAAGTAATACAAGAATTTTCAGTCTGGATAGTACTATGTGTATAAAATCTATTTTATCAGCGAGCAGTCAACGAATTCAAATGATCTCCCTTCTTACTCTATTTCATTGGCTAGGAGATGTTACACATTTTTGAAGTGAAGGAACAAACTTGTGATCTGTTGGCATCACATGAATATCTTTTTCAATATGTTCCAAATAACGCTACTGTAATTTTATTGAGTTGTCTCTTTAATAATGTTTGATTTATTAAAAAAGACAAGGCTGGAGGGATAATGTCTTGGAGCAAATTTAGATTATTTTACCTAATTTCTTCGATGGGGTTAGATTAGCAGCTTATATAAAGCACTTTTTATTTAATCTATGACACTGAAACTAGCTTTGAGTTTTGGAGACAGGAGGCAAATTAGAAATACAGCACCTAATTGAACATATTTTGTTTATCTGGAGTTTCCAGCTTAGCTTTAGTTGTGTTTCTGTCTTCTAGTACAGGAATCTTATGCCATTAACTGGTGAACCAGAATTTTCTGCTGTATTAAATGTTACAATTTGTTGATTCATCAAAACCAATTCAGTCTCATTTCTGTTGATTTTACTGTGATTGGCAAATATGGACATGGGTCTTTACACGCATCTTGATATCTGACCACTAGAATAGTTCTTGTCTGGGAACCATGAATAACAGTCATGAGAACCATGGTCCATGTGAGAGAAATTCTTGATGCATAATGTTTTAGACCAGTTTGTTCTATAATAAAACTGAGAAAGTCTTAAATTGTGTGGCATAATGATATAGGAAGCATAGCAAGGACAGGCTGTAATATATGTTGCTTTGTACAGTATTTCTTTTCAAGGCTGCAATGCTACTGAAAGAGATGTTATTTACATTTCATAGTTAGATTTCAGATATTTTAGTGTCGGGTTGCTCACAAAAAGGAGTTTTGCATTTCCAAATAAATATTACTTCTTGTGCTTCGCGACTTTTTCCTTGCAGTGCCTTTATCTTTCTGTTGTGAATGATGGAATAACAATGTTTCCATGGAGCAAGAAATATGAACTGCACTAAAATTAAATTTTATTCATACTCCATCTGATGAATCATTGGTAGTCTAAGACATTAGGTGACGCTTGAAGATTTAGGAGAAAAACTGCAGAAAACTGGGAACCTCTAACATTAGCAGAGATTTACAGAAAGGCAGCCAAGAGGCATAGGAGGCTGGTAAGAAGCTAGAGAGGACACACAGACCCATGCCATGTTTTCCTATGTATATATTTAATTTATATGGGTTGGGATGCAGACATTTAAATATCTTCTGGTGAATTTAATTAAAAATTAGAATTTTCTCAAAATTAAGTGGCAGAAAATGTCTCAAGGGAAAGATTAGATATTGAACTGTGTGATCTTTCCAAAATAATCTTGCACAGGCGCATGAGTTAATGTAGGAAAGCACGACTAAAAACTATGGAGAAATTTGCCATCTCTATTTGTTAGTGCTGTGATAGAATGTTAAGGATTGAAAGGGATCTCTGGAGATCATCTGGACCAACCCCATCCAGAGCAGGATCACCTAGGACAGGTCACACTGGACTGCAGCCAATTGGATTTTAAAAGTCTCCAAAGACTTGCCTCCCTGGGCAGGCTCTTGAGGGCTCCGTCACCCTCACAGTAAAGAAATTTATGTGACAGAACAACTGGAATGTACTGAGTTCTGTCCAGGGGCGGATGAAGAGAGAGTTGAGAGTTTGTGGGTGCAGATTAAGGGGCAGGCTGCCATGGGTGACACTGTTGTGGGTGTC
>JAOXOE010029549.1:0-14309 GCA_028565055.1 Phoeniculus purpureus
AGGAGGTTCCACATAAATATGAGAAGGAACTTCTTCCCAGTGAGGGTGACAGAGCACTGGAACAGGCTGCCTGGGGGAGTTGTGGAGTCTCCTTCACTGGAGATGTTTAAAACCCACATGGATGTGTTTTTGTGTGACTTGGTCTAAGTGATCCTCATGTGGTAGGGGGATTGGACTAGATGATCTTTCAAGGTCCCTTCCAATCCCTAATTATTATATGATTCTATGACAGTAACACCATGCAATGGTGCAGGCTTGGAGGAGAGCAGCAGGAAAGCTGCCTGAGGATGTTGGTTGATAGCCATCTGAATATGAACTGGCAGTGTGTGCAAGTGGCCAAGAGCATCCTCACTTGTATGAGAAATGGTGTGGCCAGCAGGACTAGGGAAGTCATTGTACCTCTGTACTTGGCATTGATGAAAGTTCTGTACAGTTCTGGGCCTGTCACTATGAGAAGGACACGAAAGTGCTGGAGCATGTCCAAAGAAGGACAATGATGCTCTTCAGTGGTCTAGACTAGTAAGTCTTATGAGGAGTGGCTAAGGGAACTGTGTAAGTGGAGATTTCGGGGAGACTATCTGACAGGAAGTTGTAGTGAAGTGGCAATCAGTGTAGTCTCGCAGGCAACAAGTGATTGAACTGGCTGCCCAGGCCAGTGGAGTAGTCACCATTCCTGGAGGTATTTAGAAGACATAGAGATGTGGTGCTGGCTGACTGGTGACTGGACAGTGCTGGGTTAATTCTTGGACTTGATGATGTTAAGGATGTTTTCCAGACAAAATTTTTCTGTAATTCCCTGTGATTCTGTGACGTTATCACAGTGTTGTATGGTGCTTAGTTGCTGCTGCTATTTCACCTAAACTTTGCCTAGTCACTCTCTGTCCTTCCATCTTTGGTGCCACCTAAATATGCCAGGAGGAAAGGTGGCAGCTGGCTAGCAGAGTATGCCCCACTCATACACATTAGCCTTATCTGTTGCTGTTTGCTCATTGTACCATCTGTGTCTGTGTGTCAGCAGTAGTAAGCTGGCAGGTGTCAACAGGTAAATGTTCAAGTTCTTTTATTTGCAAGATTTAAATGGTAAAATTGCTTGAAATGCTGGCTGAAAGGGAGGCTAAAAGAATCTTTTACCTTTAACTTTATATTGACTACAGTTCTGACTAAAGATCAGTTATGAATTACTATCATTGTGGGCATTGGTAGGTTTTAAGACACTAATGTTAGATTCTGAAATGTGGCTATCAATAAAAATGGCAGTAATAGAAATATATGCCTTCTGTGTGCTGCTATAACTAGAATAAAAGATAATTTTGCATCCTTTTCTCTCAACCTCAATTACTGGGACTCTAGTGCTAGCAGCTGGAGCAATGTTTTGCCCTGATACTCTAATAATAGCTTTTACACAGAAGTTCAGGGCTGTTAATTTGTCCCACCTTATTGAAGAGAGGTAAAGCCTTGATGCAGCTGCTATGTAAATTCTGATGAATCACTGCAGCCAACTTGGTTTATGAACTGCCAGCTTATAAGAGAAGTGGGCTGAAATGAGTGTTTTGAAGAAAGATGTAAGAAAAGCAAGGTTAAGAAAAAATTGAGGCAGCTCTTACTCATCTGAGTTTATACGTTGCTTTGTTTGGAACATGGAGCTAACATTTTCTGATCATACTAGGTGCTGCTGGCTAGGGTCGAGTTTGCTGCTACTTATTTATGTGTCTACTTCGAGTAACTTAGTTGCTTCAGTGGAGACCGTGATGGGTTCAGGCTTAACCAAGTCCAGACTTTGGTGTTGAAAGTATCTGTTTCTCCATCATTTGCATTTTTTATACTCTGTTAGGACACCAGGAACACTGACGTTTCTTTTGCTATGTGAAGGAATTCATTAACGATGAGTTCATCACTCAAAGTTTTTACTTAGATAATAAAATATTGATTTTGATCTCTTTGTTCTTGTCAGGTGGCTTTTTTCACAGAATCATCATGGCTGGAAAGGACCTCCAGGGTCATCAAGTCCAACCTTTATCCTATAACCGCTAGACCATATCCCTAAGCGTCGCGTCCACTCGTTCCTTAAACACCTCCAGGGACGGTGACACCACCACCTCCCTGGGCAATCAATTCCAGTATCTAACCACCCTCTCAGTAAAGAACTTCTTTCTAACATCCAATCTAAACCTCCCCTGTCGCAACTTGAGGCCGTTTCCCCTTGTCCTATCATCACTGATTTGAGAGAAGATGATGTTAGGTCCTGGGTTGGATGAGCTCAGAGATGTCTCCAGCCTCAGTAATTCTGTATGAAGGCTTCTTTCTCCATTGCAGGGACAGCCCTTAGCCTGTTAGAGGTCCTTTTCTGTGACCCTGGCAGCTGTTTGGTTGCTCCATGAACACACGGCAATATCATTGCCTTCCCAGCCTTGGCACATGCTTGGTGTCCCTGGTCTGTGGTGTTTCTCTGTAGGCAGTGAACTTAGAAGGTATCAGAGAAGGGGAAAAGAAATCAAATGTTGGTGTCAAGGGAGGAGCGAATCTTTGTGATTTCTGAGTTGGGAGACTCGCGGATGTTCTGCTTTCAGGGAAATGTGAGGTAAGGGGAGCATAGCATCATGAAGTAGTCTGCTTTCTCATGGACCTGGGAAGCCCATTTCATGTAGTCACTGTGATCGGCAGACCTTTGATCCTGACTGATCTTTTTGGGATTGAAACCAGACAGGAGAGGCAGTTTGATTTCTGTACTGAAGCCATGGTGGGAATTATCTCCTTCTCTAGGGCACATCCCCTGTGTGAACACAGAGCAAGGCTCTCGGTCTCCTTACACAGAGGTTTCTCTGCAAGATGGAGGTGACAGCCCTTCCTTTAACCTTCTTTGGCTGCCTAATATGGCTGGTGAGTTCTCCAAGGCCAGAAATCCACATAGCTTGCAGAATGAGGAGGCTCCTCATCTGAGGTTGTACCTCACAGTAAATTGCTCAGTACATTAACAGTAATGGAAGTATTTGAAAAACCTTAGCTAGTTAAAGTGGCGAAGAGATTTTGTCAGAATTCATAAAATGTTGACCTCATTCTAATAAAAGGGATAAAATGAAAAAAAAAAAATAAAAGCCCTCTTGCCGGCAGTGCTGTGTTTTGATAACCATCACCCTCTCGCAGCCTGTTCCCTATCTGACCTTGGATTCGGGACCATCGTACGCTTTAGTACCACATTGAGCCCCTTTTTCAATAACATCAAAATGGTAAATTGCTTTCAGTGTCTTCTCTCTCTCTCTTCCTGTATATAAAACGGGCAAGAAATCAGCTTAGAAATAAGTGCAAGTGCAGAACCCATCTAGCTGGGAGCAATCTGTAACTTTATTTAAAGATACAGAGGGAGGCAAGCTCATAGATGCATCTGTTTTTTTAGGATATTTCTATAACTATTTCTCCTTTAATTTTTTATTGCCCAGTGACTGGGCCTTTGTATCTCAGGCACAGGGGCTTAATTTGCTTGCTGACATTTATAGCACTGAATTCCTTCCCCTGGACCGCCAGGAGAGCCTGCCGGTTGCTAGGCAGAAGATGTTTTTTCTCTATTAAATACGTGCACAGTTGCTCTCTCCTGGATTTCTGTACTGGCTGGACTACACTGGGGCTGTGGTTTTCAGGTTTCGCAACTAACGTGTTTTTAATGACTTAAATTCAAATTAAAAACACGAAGCTTTGACTCCTGGCTGAGGTAGAAGTGTGTGCCTGCTTAGGAACGCTTCTCCTGCAATGCTGATATGCTGGTCTGGATCAATAAATGTGTTGGGGGAGGGCTCTGATTACCTGAGATTTCTGCCCTTTCCCAAGGACCAGTGGGTTTGGTAGTTAAGGCTTTAGGAAGAAGAGAGGGGAGGATGAGAAATACGTAATATTCCAAGGTCTGATCTGTGTCACCTGGGGAAAGGAGCCCTTCAGCTTCTCCGTAGAGCTCATGTGTGAGTGGGTTTGCAAATCCTGACAGCACACGTTATTCCTTATGTTTGTGACCTGCCACATTAAGTCTGTTGGACCAGTTTCTCTGCTTACTCCTATTTAAAAAAACTCAACTGTGTAGGTAATACATATCTTCCCTGTTTCCCCCAGCAGCTGGGTGTGTATCGATACCTATTTCTGTTTCACAGCCTGTAGTGAGAAAGCCCAGACTTCTCTTCCTGAACCACTTGACTGGCCGCAATTTTCTCCTTGAAATTTATTGTGTCTTGGCTGCTTCCTAGCACTTTCCAAAGTCTGAGATAGATGAGCAGGCAGATACCATGGCTCACTCCTATCAATGGGTGCTCAGAAACGCAAGACCTAAAGAACCTTTTCTGGCTGAAGCGATGGAACAATTCACTGGTGGTTTAGATGGTCTATAAAAATCAGATCACACAATCACAGAATTATTGAGGCTGAGATCGTCAAGTCAAGCCCCAACATCACAACAGTGGCTAGACCAGGGCACTAAGGGCTGCAGCCAGTCTGTCCTGAAACACCTTAGAGATGGGAACTCTGCCACTGCCCTGGGCAGTCCACTCCTGTGTTTGATCACTCTTTTCATGAGGAAGTGCTTCCTAACATCCAACCTAACCCTTCCCTTTTGATACAGCTCAACAGAGAAGTAGCAGCCCTGCTGACTTATTTTGCTGGAGAGCATTGGACCTTTTGATTGCTCTTCCTGCAGTGCCCTTCTGATTTGGAGTTTTATCTGTCTTAAGGCAGGGCTTAAGGGGAGTTGGTGGCTTTCAGCTCAGCAGAGCAAAGAACCCCTTCTCCTAAGGCTGAAAGCATTCAACTCTGTTCTCAGACTTTGCTAGTTGTGAACCCACTTGAAATTGCAAGCCAGACTTGTTGCAAGTTCGTCACCTGGCAAGGAAGTGGATTTCCTCTACCTTGGCATCTCCTGAGTGCTGTGACCTTAGTCTAGAAATGCTGAGGCTACACTAACCTTCCAAAAAAACAGTCTGTCATCACCTGCAGACAGAGAAAATACTTATTTCATGGTAATCCCTTGCAGCACGCCAGCACCCAGCACTCCCAGGGCTGGTCTCTGAAAAGATTGGGCAGATTTCAGTGCAGGAGATGGAAGCCCCTGGGGATCTGCAGTCATTTACCAAGGCAAGAACTTCTCTGTTGCTGGCAGGCTTGGAGAATCCTCCTGGTCAAGTGAGAATAGAAAGACAAATGTACATTATCTCTGTAGCAGCTCTTAGGCAGAGGTGATAAGTTTTGTGCCCAAAGCCTTTAATATCTTTATTTTCTCGTGGATCAGTCTTTTCCAGCTTTCTGCCAGCCTTGGCATGAAGTCTTCAGAGCTAGTGATGGATCAAGGGTAGCTCCTAAGCCCAGTACAACATGACTGGTTTTCACTAGAATTGGTTGAATTCCTTGTGTCTAGCTCTGGAAATGCATAGTGGTGCATGTGTTTGGCTCCACACTAATCGTCCTCTTCTGAGGAGAGCGAGGGGAGGCTTGATCTAAGCTAATCCCCATGCAGTTAAAACAAAGAGAGGATGTTCTCGCCATTGTGTGCCAGCCTAAGCTGATGGTGGCACAGTAACCAACCATCATCTTCAGGCTTTTGTCCTGGCAGGCACAACACATCTCCTGTGGGTTCATGGAAGTTCTGCCTTTGGGCAGATGAATCTTTCTCATGTGAGCAGCAATGCTGCTGCCAGCACAAGGTGAAGGGATGGAGTGGGAGCAGCACGATGAAGTC
Source organism: Phoeniculus purpureus (assembly GCA_028565055.1). Lineage (NCBI taxonomy): Eukaryota > Metazoa > Chordata > Aves > Bucerotiformes > Phoeniculidae > Phoeniculus > Phoeniculus purpureus. The sequence goes on from JAOXOE010029549.1 coordinate 5,708, forward strand.
CTCAGGTCTGCTGCAGGCTTTTCTGTTTGACCTTGGGCAAGTCTCTCATTGTGTCTCAGTTTCCTCATCAGAAAAATAGGGATAATCCTATTAAATCACCTTGTAACACTCATTCTAAAGATTAGTAAACATGTGGAAATGTTTTGACAGTGTGACAGGCAGAGGCCATGATAAATAATAATTGAGGTAGCTTCTGTCCCACAGGACTCATTGGTACCATGTCTACACTTGAGGACCTACTGAATAAATTATCTCCACAGAGGAACAGATTTCAGACCACAGTGGAAAAAAAATAGCCTTTTGTGAAGAAAAGTTGCATCGTCTTTTAAAAATCTTCTATCTTAGTAGTTAATCTTGCACAGGATTGAGTCTCAAACCCCCAAGGTTACAGTCACACGGTGGTTAGGAACACAGTGGCTCCATCTTCAAGTCTTCTTTGAACTGTCATTATTTGTTTTGAGCTGTTGGTCTGAAATGGGATTTTTGAAAAGATAAGAAGAAGAAAAGGCTTCCTTGTGCTAATTTGTTTGAAACTCCAGAAGGAATTGGAAATGTGAGTCCCAAGCGCGTTGGTTTCTTCTTGTGATAATCTTTTGTTTCAGTGGTTTGGATTTTCCAGCAACACGCGCTGTGTCCCTTCACCAGCAGCGTCGCCTTCAGCTGTCTGTGCTAGGTCCTCCCACCCCTTGGCTCACAGATTTTACGAGCAAAGCCTTTGCCAAGAGTTTTTGAAACACGGGGAAAGTTTTGTCAGGAAGAGGGAAATCTGCTGATTTCTGCAGTTTCTGTCCCCTGATTGCCAGGGACAGACTCCTCAGTTCTTTCGGACTGTGGACCCCATTCACTCATGAAGCAGCGACTGGCCATGGCGACACAGTCAGTGCTCCGGGGAGGCAGATACACCCAGAGCCAAGCTCTGAGCAGATCTTGAGCCAAACTTTAAATCCTTTCTGTTTATCGCATAAGAAAAAAAGGCAATTTTTGCTCCTTTCTTCCTCCTCATGAGCGAACACCAGCTTGGGCAGCTTGGATCTGGTTTTGATTTTCCAGCTTTGCTCATGATTAGTGGTGCATTACCCCATGAAGAGGAAGGAAGAGAACAGCCTGATTTCCTGAGAGCAGCCTGGAGCCTAACCTGGATTTGTCTTCCTAACCCCAGTCTCCAATAAGAGTGGACACAATGATTATTTTTGGAATTCACCTTAAACTGTGTTCCACATTTTTAGCCAAACACAATAAAGATGCTTTTGTTTTTGGTGTGTGTTCATAATTCCTGTCCTATGACACCCCTCTGAAGGACAAATTAATTTTTTACTCCCACATCTGGGCTGCCCAGGGCAGTGGTGGACTCCACATCCCTGGAGGTGTTGAAGGACAGCCTGGCTGTGGCCCTTAGTGCTCTGGTCTGGCCACTGGGGTGATGTTAGGTCCTGGGCTGGACTGGATGAGCTCAGAGGGCTTTTCTTCTAGCCTCAATAATTCTGTGATCTAAGGAAAGCGATAGAAAGTAGACAAAATCATTTGTCTCAAGACACACACCCTTTGTGGGACAAAGCAGGTTTTACCCTAACTACAAGTCCAGGCTGCTGTTTACATGCTTCAAAACCAGCTTGTGTTCACCACTCTGTTCCAAACACTTGACCATCTGTTCTAAGACACTGCTGAAGTTCCACATAAACATCAGGAAAGACTTTTTCCCTGTGAAGGTAACAGAGCCCTGGCCCAGTCTGCCCAGAGAGTTCATAGAGTTTCCTGCTCTGGAGACATTCAGAGCCCACCTGGGCACATCCGTGTGCGACTTGATCTAAGGGAATCTGCTCTGGCAGAGGAATTGGACTAGATGATCTCTAGAGGTCTGTTCCAACCCCTGATACTCTGTGATTTTCATCCTCCCAACGGCCTCACAGCCAGGTGGAAGCTGCGTTGTGACTTTCTAACAGCTTCTGTACTGCCAGTTGTGCAATGCCATCAATTGCTAAAGCAATTGTTCCTGGCCTGGCAGGAACTTACCACCTTGCTCTTGGATTGTTGTGACCAGTCTGAGGTTTTGTTTCTCACACCAGAAATCACAAGTAGGAAGCTAAGAAAGAGGCCACCACAAACAAGTTTTCCAACTGGACATTGGGAATGCACTCCTCCTCGTTTCATTTATGAAGTCACTAAAAGTGTAACCAGCTTCATTTTTAGGCTCCTGTCGAAGTTGAACCTGGACTGCCAGAAGAAATTGAGATGAAAACAGGGGTTTCTGTTTAAGCACTTCCCTTTATCATTCTTTGATTGCACGCTTGGATTTGGACTGACACTTGGACTGAAGGTCTTTCCTCAGAAGGTGCTGATGATTGAAGCGGAGAGCAGGCAGTGCCTGTGCATACATCTGGATTTGCGAGTTCCCAGTCTCTAAAGGAGTTCCACCTCAGCCACCCAGGAACTGAGTGGTACTGTGAACATAGGTACTGCATTATCGTGTGGCTCGCTAGAAAAGATGTTCAGCCCCTTGGAAAGCGAGGAGAGCTACTTGTCAGCATCAGGATTTCAGAGCTGGGCTATGTGTTTGTACAGCTTCATTTAATTCCAAGTTACCCTTGGGTTATTTAATTTCCTGACAGCTGCAAAAACAGTGTTCTCAGATAACAATGGCCTTTAATTAGGCAACGTGCCTAAAATGGTAGAATGTTTTATTTGACCATGGCACTCAGATTCTGTACACAGCTTAGAGATGAGACAGGCGAGCGAGTTGCCTTTCCAGCTTCCCTTGGCAGGGCTGAGTCTATCTTGTGATCCTGGGTGCTTCATGCTGCAGGCATGCCCGCTTCTCTGCCCTGTGGTTAGAGCACTTCTCATCTTTTTGCAGTGTCATCAGTAAATCCGTCTTTCAGCTGTAACCACATTCCAGAAATGTTTTATCAGCACAGCAAGACCAGTGGGGATTGCACAGCCGAGGGCGCAGAGCGTTACAGATGCACACGGGCCACAGGGAAGTCTGCGATTTACCTGTGTGCGGGGACAGTAGCTTCCTGGGGGTTGTGCTCCACTGCGGACTTGCCTGTGTGTTGCTTTTATGGCTGGTGCAATTAGTACACAATCAGGCAGCGGTAGAAATAAACATACAAATCAACTGTTCTTCCAAAGTGTTTATTCACTTGGAAAGGATGTTAGCACCAGGATATGTTAATGAGATCCTGACTCAGGATTTGTGCGTGTGGAAGCTCTATGCGTCGGGCTGCACAAGCTGATGAGCTCTGAATTCCCTCCTGTGACATCAGGAAGTGCTTGTTCAGGAGTCCTTCCCTTCCTTTAATTCTTAGACTTCCCTTGAAGTCTTGAATCTAAATGAAAATAGATTATTTTTTCTTTTTTACTTTTTATTGCTTCTTTATTTCCTTTCCAGAGCTCACGGTTCTGACAGTTCCCACACCATGTGCTCACTATGGCAAAGCTTTAAGTTGTTTTTCCTATAACCATGATGGGAAATGGCAGTTTTCCTATATCAGATGCCTACTTAGTCTTGCAGCCTTAACTAGGTGTTTGCTCCTCTGCCTCTCAGTTGGGCCATTTTCCCATGCACATCCTGTTCCACTGGCCAGAGGGTTCTTTTGAAGGTTTCTGCTCTGGATTCTGTGTCCCTAGTTGCTTTAGGTGACTGATACCCTGCTCAGACACAGCAATATGATGGAGAGATTTCTTCATCAATCACAGCGTGTAATAAGGGTGAAAACTTACTGTCTGCATTAATCTGGACTTAGCCAGCTCTCTTGAGGCTCCAACTTGTTTGAAAAAAGTCACCTCAGATTGGCTTGTGGCTACATGAGCAATGCCCATGGCCTGTCTTCTGCTCAGGATCTTCACAGAGAGATGAGGAAGAAAGTCCATACTCATCCATCCCCCCTACAGTTCCCCACCAGTCAACAAGTGAGGGTTTCCTAAATTCCATCAGAGTATTGTCACTTTCATTCTCTTTCACTAGGAAAGTAGGGAGAAGGTCTGTAAGACAGAGTCTGCCTTTTGATAAGCTGGTTCACAGTGCACTTGGCCGGGTTCAGGTTCCTACAGTTTGGCCGCAATAGCCCCCTGCAGACTGGGGATGAGTGGCTGGAGAACCTGGCAGAGAGGGACCTGGCAGTGCTGATTGACAACCAGCTGAATGGTGTGGCCAGCAGGACTAGAGACATAATTTGCCCCTGTACTGGGCACTGGTGTGGCCTCAATACTGGGCCACTTGAATACTGAGAGCAGTTCTGGGCCACTTGCTTCAAGAAAGAGATTGAGGGATTGGAGCGGATCCAGAGGAGCAACGAGGCTGGGGAAGGGACTGGAGGAAAAGTCTGGTGAGGAGAGGCTGAGGGAGCCGGGGACATTCAGCCTGGAGAAGAAGAGACACAGAGGGGAACCTTCTCCCTCTCTACAACTCCCTGAAGGGATGTTGTAGTCGGGTGGGGTTCGGGCTCTTCTCCCAGGAAACCAGCTCCAGGATGAGAGGGCAGGGCCTGAAGCTACCAAGGAGGGTTAGGTTGGATGTTAGGAAGCCCTTCCTCATGGAAAGGGGGATCAGACTCTGGAATGGACTGCCCAGGGCAGTGGTGGAGTCCCCATCTCTGGAGGTGTTGAAGGACAGACTGCCTGTGGCTCATGTAGTAATGTTAGGTCGCAGGCTGGGCTGTATGAGCTCAGAGGGCTTTTCCAGCCTCAGTAATGATGTGATTCCCTCAAAATCACATCTCTGAGGACTACAATTTTTAACAGAAAAAATCTGGTTGATTTCCTCATGATGGAGTAGAATAAAATTCAAACACTTCACCCCCAGAAGACAAATGGAAAGAACCACAATACGTTTGGGTTCATAGCTCCCTTGAAATCCCATCTCTGAGAACTGATAGCTACGGTCCTTTTGTTTCTTCCATAATCCCTCTCAAAGCTTTCTGCATCTAGGCAAAAAATCCCAGTTGTGTCCCCAGTTTTACTTCACTTGAGTGTTGCCCGTTTCCTTTTGGGCTTGTTCACCCTGGGATTTCCATCACCACCTTCTCTTGACTCATTCTCATGTTTATTTGAAGACCTACCAATCCGTTTTCAGTCCAACTTCCCCATTTCCACGTGTATTGAATTTTTAATGTTATCTCCACAGTCTCAGTCTGCGTTTATTATTGGAGTTGGGTTTTGGAGAACATGAAATTGAAGGGTTTCATCACACGGGAGAGACAACTTCTCTTGGCTGGAGGTGTCAGCAGTGCTGGGAAGGTGTCTAGAGGGTCCTCAATAACCTGATTTCTTAATCTTCGTGTCTTGCACATTGCTGGGCAGAATGTCAGTGCTAAACAAGTGGTAATCTCTGGAGTAGCTGTGACTGCAAGGTGATTATTTCACAGTTGTTTTTCTCCTCTGCTTCCCTAGTCTTGGGTGTGATGTTTATTTACTGAACACTTTGAGCTGAACCTGTGTAATTAAGACTTGCCAATTTATAGATGTGTGTGAGTGTTTATAATGCCTCTGTGTGCGTAATGCCTGTGTGTAAATACCTGTAGTTGTAAATATATGTTTATTTAGGGATGTGGAAGGAGACTCAGTTGAAAGCATTTGAGCTATTCGTTTTGAGAAACCTGTCCTTAAACTCTAGCTTAAAACTGAAAAAACAGACTGGATTTTTAAATCTGTAACACATCTGGTGATAGCATCTGCCAGGACTCAAATAATTTGCTGCACCTCAAATGTTGATTTCAGTTCTGAGCCACTCAGCACAAGAAGGACATTGAGGTGCTGGAGTTGGTCCAGAGAAGGGCAGTGGGGCTTGTGAAGGGTCTAGAGCACAGGACCTGTGAGGGGAAACTGAGGTTGTTTAGTCTGGAGAAAAGGAGGCTGAGAGGAGACCTTACTGCTCTCTACAACTACCTGAATGGAAGTTGGAGTGGGGAAGGGGACAGCCTCTTCTCCATGGTGGCAAGTGACAGAACTAGAGGAAATGGCTGCAAGCCGCACCAGAGAAGGTTTAGACTGGATCTTAGGAAACATTTTTTCATTGAAAGAGTGATCAGACACTGTAACAGGCTGCCCAAGTCGCCATCCCTGGAGGGATTTAAAGGACATGTGGAGGTGGTGCTTAGGGACAGGTATTAGTGGTGACCTGTCAGTGTTGGGTCAAAGGTTGGACTTTATGATCTCGAAGATCTCTTCCAACCAAAGAAATTCTGTGATTGTGACTCAGTGCTCCGGGATCAAACCAAGGTTTTCTTTGGTTGTTGAATTAAATCAGCAGCTCACACATGGGCGCGAACATCTGTAAGTGAGGGCAGTCTGATAGAGAAGGGTGTCCTGAGGAACTGCACTGCAGATCATGTCCTGAAATCCTCAGTGATACCAGAGTTTAGGTATCAGTGATGACTGATTGACTGATTGATTTAAAATCATTTTAAAGGACAGTTGGAATCAAGCCTTGGTAGATGTAGAGTGAGGACTTACATGGGTTATGATGAGCATCAGCCTCTGCTGGATGCCTGAGATGGCTGTTCTGGCATCTCAACCAGTGAACAAAAAACAAACGAGCTTCTCGAACAAGCGCTGTGCTGTTGGAGCAGACAGGAGTGCCTGCTCTGATGGGTGTTTACCCCTCTCTTCATGCACTAAACAAGAAGAGATCATTTCCCCTCCCCTAGACAAATTCATTTTTAGAATTTGTATAAACAAATTCTTGACCTAGATGAAGGCTCCAACAAGCCCCAGTGTGCCTGGTATTAGTGGCTCGCATGTACCTTTACAAGGAAAAGTATTCCTGTGTCCAAAAATCAAGGACAACCCATGCCAGCTTCTTAGATTGCCTCCCAGTTGGATGAAAGGAAACCACAAACTGAAACCAGTTTGCTTTCAGAAGTACAACCTCCGTCTCATAAACACCAAGTTCAAAAGAACTGCACTTCACCAGCCCCAAATTAAAACAGGGAACAGGAGGTTTAAGAGCAGCTCTGTGGAGCAGTGGCTGCACCTTTGAGGCACGTGCGCCTGCTTAAGTTTAAGCACATTAAGCTGGGACTTGGAGAGCCACTCACATGCAGAGCATGACTTAAATACCCAAAAGGTCAGGACTCCTTTGTATTCTGCCCCACAGGAGAAGTGGGGGAAGGCAGTGCAGTTGAAGGGAACCCATTTGCTTACAGTGGAAAGGTGGGAGGCCATCAGCAGAGGTTTTAGAATCATGGAATCATAGAATCATTTCGGTTGGAAAAGACCTTTAAGATCAAGTCCAACCATATGCTCAGTCCACTATCAGACCTACCACTAAACTTTGTTCCCTAACACCACATCTCTGCAGCTTTTGCACACCTCCAGGGATGGCAGCTCAACCCCCTCCCTGGGCAGCCTGTTCCAAGGCCTGACAACCTTTTCAGTGAAAAAAGTTTTCCTAATATCCAATCTAAACTTTCCCTGGTGCAGCTTGAGGCTGTTCTCTCTTGTTTTGTCACCAATTACTTGTAAGAAGAGACCAGCACCCACCTTTCAACAGCCTCCCTTCAGGTCGTTGTAGAGAGCAATGAGGTCTCCCCTGAGCTTCCTTTTTTGCAGGTTGAACAGCTGCAGCTCCCTCAGCCTCTCCTTGTAGGACCTCTGCTCCAGACCCTTCACCAGTCCAGTTGCCCTTCCCTGCCCCCTCTCCAGCACTTCGATGACTTTTACTTGCATAAAAGCCTCATTGTGTGGCTGTATCTGACTTGGGTTCTGTGACAGGAGGAGCTGATGGTCAGGTGGCAGTGCAGAGCACAGGATTTCGAGCAGGGCTCTTCACAGCCAACACTGTACAGGCTGGAGCGCTCACTCAGGGGCAGCTCTGATGGGCATTTCACATCATGTTTGTCACTGATCTCCAGTCCTTTCCCAGCTGCTTTAAAAATCTTCTCCAGTTGAAGAGTCTCTGGAGGGAAACTGAGTATGAAAAGAGCCCCTTCTGTAGAGATTGCAGTGGTTGGGGTTGGTGTGGCTTTGATGGGTTGTGTGAGGTGGGGACACTGTTGTTACTGGATTTGGCATAGTTGCTGCTGATATAGGGTGCAGCCTGCTGCCTTGTTTGAAAGTAGAAAGATGATGCTTGAAAAGCACTTGGTGGAAAATTGAGAAAAGGAAAAGAATGAGATACTGCTTTTCATCTGCTGCTTTTTCATGCTTTTGAATTTTTCTGATTTTTCTTTTTTCCCCTCCAGTGTGCTCGAGGCAGCTGGGCTCTGGTCCATGACCAGGTCTCTCAGGCTCAGCTATGGCAGAAATAATAACAGTAATGTGCTCCAGGAAGCAAAAAACAGGAAGACTCCTGTGTGTTTGGCAAGTACTTTTTTCCGAGCAGCTATTGCAGCTGGAAGGTTCTAGGTGGCAAGAAAGGTCTTAAATAAAGCACAGGAGGGACTTAGTTTCAAAGCGAGCAGCTGGCAAAGAGGTTTAATGTAGACAGTTTCCCATATGGGTGAACTATTCCCTCATCACACCGTACTGAACTCTGTGTGTGTGGACAGAGTCTCCCGTGCTGGATGGGGATGATCCAGAACTGCTTGAGAGAGTCCAGCACAGAGCCACAAAGATGCTGAAGGGAGTGGAACATCTCCCTGATGAGGAAAGGCTGAGGGAGCTG
>JAOXOE010029550.1:0-14308 GCA_028565055.1 Phoeniculus purpureus
AACCACCCTCTCAGTAAAGGACTTCCTTCTAACATCCAATCTAAACCTCCCCTGACCCAACTTGAGGCCATTTCCCCTCTCACTTTTAATATGTGTATTCACATTGGAGGCATTTCTAATTTCACTTCTATTCAATGAAAATTCCATTAGACTTACAGTTAAGACACTAAATAAGGAGGCTGATTCTGCTTGATGATAAACACTGGTACTTGAAACAGCTTAAGTGGAAATCATAGATGCTATCCAGTTCTGAACATTACAGAGTAGCTTCAGAGAAAAAAAAAAAGTTTAGAAAGAAGTTTAAAAGTTGACCAAAGTCAACTTTTTGAAGGATCTTGACATTAACATATCTTTTTTCCTAATAGGATAATTTTAGTCTAGTGTTTCCATCTGAATATACGTATATATGTATTTTTGAAATGGGAAATGCAAGAGTCTGCCAAATACTGCAGTGAGAAAACAGATAGAAAGGCTGTGAAAGGCTGGTTTACTGAACACCACTGAGGGCATAGGGATGGGAATTGAAAGGACAGGAGATCATCTGTGATGGGAGCAAAGTCTCAGTGGCTAGTTAGTAGGATAAGGTTGTGCAGAGTACGCACCAATGGACGTGGCGTTCTGACAAAGCACTAGCAGAACAAGCAAACAGCAGAGGACATTTGGCCACGTCCAAGGTGTTGCTACAAGTCTTTCTGCACAAGTAATCACAAGACCCCAGCTCTGAGGTTTAGCGTGTAGGCCATGGAACATTTGATATGGTACTAAGAATAAGCAAAACTATGTAGTACACACAGGTCTCCTCAAAAACCAAACCATCAAAAACCTAGCCCAGCCAAAATGACAAGACTGTACCTAATTTATTCTGCAAAAGTGCTAGTTACAGCTTGTAGTCTGGAGCAGAAGACTGAAAGCCTGTTGTTAATTTCTAATGGGCTTTGGGCAGAAAATTGACCACTAATAAAAAACAGAAAGAGACAAGACTATGACTTGGAATGTGGCATACAGAAGTAAGCAACACAGGTGGCTTGTCTTAACTTCACAGTGTATCACAGGTTAGGTAACTAGGAGCACAAAAGTTGACATTTTCTGTTGACAAGAATCCAGAAGAACTCCTCTTACTCACAAAGAAGTAATAAATACGTATGTGACTTTATAGCCACTCCATCTGATTTAGGGAGTACAACTGTACCTATTACTTTGCTTATTTTAATGTAAGATATTCTAAATAGTTGGGCACTCAAGTTTTGCTCACACTGAGGTTCTTCACAGATCTTTCAAACCTTCCTGGAAACTTCCATCCATGAGTTCTTGTAATTTAAGTTTTTAAAATTCAATTTTAACTTTGTTACACGTACTAGTCACATAATTGCCTACAATGGTATCATCAGAAAGTTCACGCAGTAGTCAGCCGTATGGTGATGCCCGCTATTCATTGTATTGCATACTTTGATACCAATGTCTAACTATTAAAATAAATAGACTTCTTTAGTAAGACTTCTTCACCTACAGCCATCAACATCTAGTCTTCTGAGAAAATGATGCCTCCAATGCTGGAACATTCAACCCTGGAAGCCATCAATATGCCTTAGCTGTCCAAAACAGATTTGTACCTTTAATCAGAAGACAAAGATGATATGAAAAAGACTGGGATTCAAATAAAGTTATTACCTCTCAGGATTTGCTTTGAATTGATTTGAAGAATTACCCTTTTTCAGCATAGGGAAAGAATGATTCTTTTTCAAGGGTCTGGGTTTTTCCCTTTAACTTGTGTGGAAGGAATAGAGAGAATTTGTGGTATCAAGAGTAGTAACTGGGCATGCCACAAAATCATTTTGTGAAGATCTAAACCCAAATTAGTAACAGAACTGCATTTAACAGAGGTTATCAGCAGTTTCCTCAGGGGCACAGGAGGCAAGGAAAGTGTAGGAAAGAAACACTTCAAAAATATAAACGCATTTGGCTAAGAGAACTAGAAAACCAAACCATACAGATGCTACAGTGCCACCTGCATCATCCTAAGTACAGAACAAGGTTTTTGATGGCCTAGCATTTTTTATTTATAAAGTACAGCAAGTCACTTCCACTGGACATGTCAGATTTCCTTTGAATTTCCTTGTTTAACCTACTATAGCCTCTGCACAAATGTGTGTATGGAGGAAGTACACAAGTCACAGAAACACACTGATGTGTAACTTTGGTGCTCATATAGTAGTTACTTGAAGCGCCTGGCAGTATTTTCTTTGCATTTGCCTTTAATAATAAAAATGTAGGTCAATACTTAACTAGAATAAAATCTGTTTGTGTTCATATTACACACAGGTATTGACAACTGAATTACATAAGCACTGTGTATGGAACCATTAAGGCTGGAAGAAACCTCCACGATCATCGAGTCCACAGCATATACAGGCTTTTCTCCTAAAGGACCATCTAATTCGTATCTGTCACACAAAGCAAGCAAGAGCACATAACAAAACCAGAATACACCAAGTATGCTTTTAAAAGGGATCTACCATTTGGAATCCAAAACTGTACCTTTTGTAGACATTCAGAGCAAGGAGACAGACATCACGTGTGACTTCCCAGTTATGACGTGGCAATTACTACTCGTGGCAGTACAATCTCCGCACCTCCGTAAGGTGAATTTACATTGGGTACAGACCACAACAGCTTAGCTCCTGAAACTGTATTATATAAAACAAAGCCATGTGCATTTCCAGGAGGCTGAACTCTTAATGGAAAATACATTTTAATATTAAAGATCAGTCAAGTTCCGATCAGCTGGAATGCTTTTCCAATGTGACTACTAAAGGTGGCTTATTTACCTAGCAAAAGAACACGTGCTTAAGGAACTGCCTCACTTCTAACTTAATTCTCACTGCTGCTTACATTTGTAATTCCCAGTTCTTCAGCATTTCATATGGCTCTCACATTCCAAACAGTAAACCAGTCCCATCGCTGAAGTTCTCAAAGATGCAGACTACTGGTTTGAAGCAAGAGATGAGACAAGCCTTTACTTTTAAACCACAAGCTAGTTTTCAGAAGAAACCCAACAAATCCTAAAATAAAAGAAAACTTGCCCAGCACACAACAAGAGGAGCCACCATGAGATAAAGAAACATTCTCAGGGGTGACATCAGCTGAAGTCCCGGAAGACAGTGTCCTGATACAGGTACAAGCACATACAAAGGCACAGTTCTCTATACCTCTGCATAGGCTGAGAAAACGCTTGCAGGAGTAATTCCATACAATCCTCTAAGTAGGTCAAAGGCAGTCCAGTTATGTATCACTACTCTTAGAAAGAGCTTGAAACTTCCTGAAGAGCCAGAGTGACATTTTTTAAGCACCTTACAAATAAATACTAAAGTCAGCTACAAAATGTTCAAGACCGTTACAAATTCCCAAAAGCCACAAAAGCATCAGAACTTGTTTTGCAGTATAAGATCAGCATGTGAACAATTCCACAGCTGTGAATCAGATCAAAAGAGGAAAGTTATCTCTCCTCCAACTCTACAGCCTCCACTTTACTAATGACTTATTGTAAAGAGAAATAGAAGGATCACACTATTTAAAGGTTAAAAAATACTGCTCAACAAAAAAAATCCATCACATGAGAACTCAGACAAGAAGCTTTCATCATTACAGAGATGACTTAGCCAGCAGTAAATATTTACCTTTAAAAACCAGTTTTCTGACATCTTCCCACCAACAAGCACAATCCATGCAGACACATTAACGTGCAAAAACAAAGGACTACAAGTTTTTTCTGGGAGTTATGTTTTGGGGGGAGTGGGGCACCAGGATGGAGAGGATGTTCATTTAATGTTAATCTGGAGAATACCATGTCAAACTTGACTCAGATTAAAAGACATAAACATCAGTACAAAAGAGAACAGTAGTTTTGTCTTAGAATGGCTGAAGTACAGAATCAGTGCCATACATCAGAAGTCCCTGGGTTCCAAGGGATGTTGCTTACTCCAGTTTCAATTCTTTTTCCCAGGCCTCTCATAAGGGGTTATCAAGTTTGAATCAAGTCTGTTGCTATCAGTTAACACTTGTAAGAAAATGGATCACGATGCTCTAAAGACTTCTCTGTGCAGTAAAGTAAGAGTAAACTACGATTTTCCTCAGAGATAAAAAATGTTAAACACTACATAGCACACCAGTTAAGGGGGCAAGGGGTTTACTTGTTCTGAGTAAAGTGTGGATTCACAGAATCTATCCTTTGAAAATTAAGATGCTCATCATAAAAAGTTAAAACTGGCAAAACAATACATCTCCATTTCAATTAAATCTCAGCATGTTTTCCTTGATGCAAGTTTATCCCTCAAGTAATTTTCCTATCTCAGGGAGCACAGAGCATATAAAGCACTGTGCTCTCTGTACAGCTCCAGGAGAAACTCCAGGTCAGTCACCAACAGCTTGCTTTGCAACGCATGCCAATGGCACCAGTCTCTTACAACACCTACTTACAGCTAAAACATCATCAGCAGGGAGGTAGAATATCCTGAAATGGTACATTTATTTTATTTACTCAAGCACAGACATGTCTTTCAACAGAAAAAGCAGCAGCAAAAATACTTTAAATAAATGGGTGAGATTAAACAGACAAATCAATCAATATGGTGCAAACTGCACCAGAAAAAGTGACAAATCACGGGTTCTGAATATCCCAACACGCTCCACAAGAAACACACTTGCAGTAGTCTTACTCCTGAAAGAATGATGGCAGGGAGGACACTTCCAAAAGAGGTTCTGCCCATACCAGTGCATTCAAACACCTGGAAGCTGGACAGAAGACACAGAGAAAGCAGAGCTACTCAACACCTTCTTTGCATCTGTCTATACTTCTGGAGGCTGTCCTGATCTCAAGCTCCAGACTGCTGGGGTTCCAGAGGAAGTTGAAGCAAGAGAGGACCTTGTCTTGGTTGATGAGGACTGGGTTAGGGATAAGTTGAGCAAACTGGATGTACACAAATCCATGGGCCCTGATGGGATGCACCTGCGAGTGCTAAGGGAGAAGGCAGAAGTCATTGCTAGGCCACTCTCCATCACCTTGTCTAAGTCCTGGAGATCAGGAGAGGGGCCTAGGGACTGGAGGACAGCAAATGTCACTTCAATCTTCAAAAAGGGTAAGAAGGAGGACCCAGGTAACTATAGACCGGTCAGCCTCACTTCCATCGCAGGAAAGGTGATGGAACAATTTGTCCTAGATCCTGTCTGTAGGCACATCAAGGACAGGAGGGTCATTAGAGACAGTCAGCATGGCTTCACCAAAGGGAAAGTCATGCTTGACCAACCTATTAGCCTTTGATGAGGGCATAACCAGGTGGATGGATGATGGCAGAGCAGTGGATGTGGTCTCTCTTGACTTCAGTAAGGCATTTCACATAATCCCACACAGCATCCTCGCAGTCAAGCTGACCGTGTGGACTGGATGATTGGGTAGTGAGGTGAATCGTGAACTGGCTGCAGGATAGAGGCCAGAGAGTAGTGGTCAGTGGGACAGAGTCTAGTTAGAGGCCTGTATCTAGTGGACTCCCACAAGGGTCGGTACTGGGACCAGTCCTATTCAATCTATTCATTAATGACTTGGATGAGAGATTAGAGTGCACTGTCAGCAAGTTTGCTGATGACACAAAGCTGGGTGGTGTCGTGACAACCCAGCAGACTGTGCTGCCATTCAGTGGGACCTGGACAGGCTGGAGAGCTGGGCAGAGAGAAATTTAATGAAGTGTAACAAGGGCAAGTGTAGAGTCTTGCACCTGGGCAAGAACAACCCCAGATACCAGTGTGTAGCGTGATTGAGGCGGGAAATTCAATAGTGCTCAGACACCAGAAGTCACTGGTCAGAAGTTCTTTAGTCTACAGAATAGCAGGGTTTACATACCATACTGTATGTATGTATACATACAGTATCAATCAGTAACTACATTCTACCAATCATCTTTGTCTTACTACATTCCAAGGATACATGGTTTGTTGGTTCTGTTTCTACACTACAAACAATTAACACAAGGCCTTTAGAGATAAACACAACAATTCACTTTAGCCTGCTATCGGTCTCCTATCTTGTCTGCTGGCCTGGTTCTATTCTTAACACTACAGGGTCCTCCTGTGTTTACAAAAGCAGGCTGCATTCTGTCTCTGGTCATTGATCATTATCTATTCCTAAGCTCCTTATCTCACACCCCCAACTGTTTCCTCCAAGGTGCCAGATCTATGCTTCCAGCACTCCCTACACCAGTATAGGTTGGGGACTGACCTGTTGGAGAGCAATGTAGGAGAAAGGGATCTGAGGGTCTTGGTGAACAGCAGGATGACCATGAGCCAGCAGCGTGCTCTTGTGGCCAAGAGGGCCAACAGCATCCTGGGGTGGATCAAAAGCGGGGTGGTTAGCAGATGGAGAGAGGTTCTTCTCCCCCTCTACTCTGCAGTGGTGAGACTGCTTCTGGAATATTTTGTCCAGTTGTGGGCTCCTCAGTTCAAGAGGGCCATGGAGCTGCTGGACGGAGTCCAGCTCAGAGCAGCGAAGATGATGAAGGAAGTGGAGCACCTCACTTATGAGGAGAGGCTGAAGGACCTGGGTCTCTTTAGCTTGGAGGAGGCTGAGGGGTGACCTCATTAATGTCTATAAATATGTGAGGGTTGGGTGTCAGGAGGATGAAGCCAGGCTCTTCTCAATGTCATCTAGTGGTAGGACAATGGGCAATGAGTGTAAGCTGGAATATAGGAGGTTCTATATGAATATGAGAAGGAACTTCTTCACAGTGAGGGTGACGGAGCACTGGAACAGGCTGCCCATGGGAGTTGTGGAGTGTCCTTCACTGGAGACGTTTAAAACCTGCCTGGATGTGTTTCTGTGCAACTTGGTCTAGGTGATCCTGCTGTGGCAGGGGAATTGGACTAGATGATCTTTTGACGTCCCTTCCAGTGCCTATTGATGCGATGATTCTATGATTGTAGTGTTTTCTGCTTCTGGTAAGGAAAAATGTTCACTTCCCTGTCTAAACTGTAGTTAACTCATGAAGAAACCTGTTTTCTGTAGTGATGTTCTGTGTCCTGTGGCATGCAACAGAAGTGATCAGATGACTGCAGGAGAAGATTGGGACAACCTTATAGTGACTTTTCAATATCTGAAAGGGGCTTATAAGAAGGCTGGGGAAGGAATATTCACAGGGGCATGTAACAATAGGATTAGAGGTCATGGTTTTAAGCTGGAAAAAGATAGATTATAGGTTAGAAATCAGGAAAAAGTAGTTTAATATGAGGGGGATGGATCACTGGAAGAGATTGTCTAGAGAGGTGGTTGAGGCCTCACCCCTGGAGACATTCAGGGACAGGCTTGATGGGCCTCTGAGCCATCTGATCTAGTTAGAGATATCCCTGCTTGTTGCAAAGGTGTTGGACTAGGTAACCTTCAGATGTTCCTTCCAACCTAATACACTCTATGATTCTGTGTTTTTCTGATTCTTGTTGCAATCAATCATAATCTTACTAACTTGGTGATAAATATTTACAACCCCAGTGAACTGGGATACAAGTTCCTGAGTAATCCTGTCCCCTTTCTTTGAAGATAGTCTTAAGGCTCTTTGTTGAGGGTATCTTGTAACTAGATATATTGGATAGTCTTTCATTCATATTCAAAATTTTATGTGTGTATTTGAGATCAGTGTTTGATGAGATGCTTTCCTGTTCAATTTTTTTGGTGAAGCTCACATGTACTCAGAGTATATGTCCCACCTCTCTTTTTTTTTGGTTCCTGAACTTCCTTGCTGGCTGGTTACTTAGGATAAACTGTATTTGAGCTAGATACATTTGGTGGTGGCTTGTTTGATTTTTTTCCCCTCAGTACTATTTTGTTTTCAGTTACCTGTCTGAAAACAGTTCAGACCTCATGCTTCTTGTTATGGGTAGGCTCCTTTGACTGATCGTATAGCAAGTGTCTGTGGTTTTGAGGACACGATTTCAGTTCATACTGTACCAGTACCTGTAGCTCTTAAGAGGCATCAAATTTGTATTAAAATTTAGTTGCAAGGTAAAAGTTTCCCTGGAGTCACCCCAGTTCTGATTTTTCATTGGTCATGCCTTCCTCCAGTAAACCACATTTTCACTTTTTAGCTGCAGTATGGGCTGGTCATGATCTTTTTGGAGTCCCTAGAAGGTCCTGGCACCAATATTCCTTTGCCTTCAAATACCACCTGCAACACAGAGAGTGTTTTAATTATATTTTTTTCTACATGTGTATGTCAGGCATACCATCTGTCCTCCTGACCTGACAGCATATTGGGTATTTGAGTTGTGATTTGTCTTCCAGGGATTGTCCTGAACACAGAGTTACAGAACACTGGTTTCTATTTATACTGTCTGCGTTATTGATAGTTCTGGCCACTCTGACTCCTTCATACCTGTTACTGCGGACTGTACAAACTCTACATCTCTTTATAGATGATGTTGCTGGGTTCCAGTTGAGTGAGTGCTTCTAGGGACATCTGTATTGTACTGTGGATGGTTTTGTCTTTTAGACTCTCTGTCGTTCTTTGATTTTGGTAGGTTTTGGCGATAATTCAGGTACCTTTAAGTGTTCTAAGTGATGTGCTTGTCCATTCAATAATGATTAAACTACTTCTGTCTTGGAGGATTCAGAGAAAGTCATAAAAACATGCAAAAGAAACACTGCTTTTAGCTCCTCATAGGGATCTATTTATTTAGCTTTATAAGAAGAATGTTAAACCACAGCAGAGCTACAATTATGCATGAGAGGGTTTTTCAGTCTGGACAAGAAAATGTATGTATGAGTTTCAGTAAGGCCAAATGGCAGGTCCTGCACTTCAGCCACAACAACTTCCAGCAGTGCTACAGGCTTGGGAAGGAGTGGCTGGAAGACTGTCCAGCAGAGAGGGATCTGAGGGTGTTGGTTGACAACTGGCTGAACATGAGCCAGCAGTGTGCCCAGGTGGCCAAGAAGGCCAGTGGCATCCTGGCCTGCATCAGAAATAGTGTGATCCTGCCTCTATATTTGGCCCTGGTGAGACCCCACCTTGAATACTGTGTGCAGTTTTGGGCACTACAGGAAGGACGCTGAGGTGCTGGAGAGGGTGGAGAGAGGGGCAACTAGGCTCATCAACAGGTCTTCGGAGGAGAGGCTGAGGGAGCTGGGGCTGTAAACCTGGAGAAGAAGAGGCTGAGGGGAGACTTCATTCAACTGCCTGAAGGAAGATTGTAGTGAGGTGGATGTTGGTCTCTTCTCTGTGGTGACTAGCGACAGGACAAGAGAAAATGGGGTCAAGTTGAATCAGAAGGAGTGATGAGGCATTGGAGCAGGCTGCCTGGGGAGGTGGTGCAGGCACCATCCCTGGAGTTGTTCAAAAAACAGGTAGGCACGGTATTTTGGGAGTTGGTTTAATGGTTAGGAGTTCTAGGGTGATGGTTGCACTTGATGATCTTGAAGGTCTTTCCTAACTTTGATGATTCTATGATATCTCTAATTCATGCCAGACTAATTCATACAGGATGTAAAGTTTTAGTTGTGCAAACTATTACTAAAATCAACATGTTGACTGCAGTGGATTTCTTATCACTGGAAATCATTAT
The DNA here is from genome assembly GCA_028565055.1 of Phoeniculus purpureus. NCBI lineage: Eukaryota > Metazoa > Chordata > Aves > Bucerotiformes > Phoeniculidae > Phoeniculus > Phoeniculus purpureus. The sequence continues at coordinate 9,595 of JAOXOE010029550.1, forward strand.
TTAAGAATGTTTTTCTCCTCTAAAGGATGGGAACCCTTGTATTTGTAAACTCAGTCAAAAGTGGATGAAAACAGTAGTTTCATCTGTATTTATAACAACATTATTTTAATGAGACACTGAGAAGTAGGTTTTTGGTTGTATTGTCTTGTAGCTTTGAAAATTGTCTAGAACTGTGTCACGTATTTATGCCTTTGAATAAATAATTCTGTTGAGTAATTTTCATGTTTCACTTTTTGGCTTTTATAAAATCAAATGCGTCATTTAAATAACGCACATTTTAAAATAGTTTGTTATTTTTATCTGCAGTATTGTATTGTTGCTGAGCCAAAAGCAAGCACTGGAAGAACTTAAGCAAACAGTTCAGCAATTAAGATGCTCTGAAGCAAAGTTTGCAGCCCAGAAAGAACTGTTGGAAAAAAAGGTTCAAGAGAATGATGGGAAAGAGCCACCACCTGTAGTGAATTATGAAGAAGATGCCAGATCAGTGACTTCTATGGTAAATTTTATCTCTCTTTTACTGAATTCTGCAGCTTTGCTGTTGCTCTTTAGTGCTGGTATGAGAGTTTCAAGAGATTCGCAGAGATCCCTGAAATAAATAAACTTCACTTTGCATTGATGGGGACTTGATTAGAAAAACAGTTCACCTGTGTGTTTAAGGTACAGGAACATGCGTGTCTGTGTACTTGGTTGCGTCTTCTGATGCTTAGACTCTGCTTAGACTGTTTTAAATTCAAAAGTGTAATCCTTAAATAGATTTTGTAAACATAACTGCTAATTCCATTGGCTGATTGAGTAAATACAATCAGAGTTATAGATACAAAACTTAAGACTAAAAGCTGTTGAAATAATCACTGCACACATCATGGTATTAAGAAATGAATTTTATGTTCTATAATTACGTTTTAAAGACAAGTGCTAATTTTTTTTGTAGCAACTTGTTAAATATTTACATGCTCTTAATAATCAAAAGGAATTTTTCTGTGCTCTGATGTATAATTACAGAATTATAATTCAGTAAGGACTTTACTAAAATTTTGTGTGACTTTTCTCAATTGTGTGCAGTTACCTCTTGAGATGGCAGGCCATATAAAAAAGCAAACAGACAGTACCTGTTTACCAAACAGTCAAACAATAGAATTCACTTTTATGGATTAAGTTTGGCGTATAGAAGATAACTTGTAATTTGTTCTGTTTAGAGTTTTATCCTGCCATTTCTTTTGGACCACTGAGCAGTACTTTGTGAAATAATAATGAAATGGCTGTTTTAGAGAGGACTGCTTTTGTTTTCTTTCTTCCATTCCACAGTTAACAGTTGTCAGTATTTTCTTGATTCAAGTACTCCTCATTAATATTTCCAAAGCATTAGCAGGTGGTTGCCATTTTCACTGGCATGAAACAGTATTTTACACAGCTTGTATGATTGTCATGATCATAGAGGAGTTGTTAAAGCACAGAAAGACAGAGGAGAAAGGAAAGATTCAAGTACTGGTTGTGAAAGAGTGGGAGGCTTGGAATCCTTTTGGGGTAGGCTTCCTTCTTAGTTATTTCATGTGATATTCTGTAGTAATACTAGTCTGTATTGTGTGTAAGGGTTAGTTGAAGTGATGAGCCTAACCAAGAGAATGATATTCCTTCATATGTCTTTTGGTGTCTAAACCTCTGTTTCAATGGGTAGGATAATGTAATTGCATGTAGAATCATAGAATGTATTGGGTTGAAAAGGACCTCTGAAGGTCAAGCAGGGGTATCTTTAACTAGATCAGATTGCTTAGAGCTCCATCAAGCCTGCCCTCAAATGTCTCCAGGGATGAGACCTCCACTACCTCTCTAGACAATCTGTTCCAGTGTTCCACTCACCTCACATTAAAGAGCTTTTTCCTGATGTCTGGCCTAAATCTACCCTTTTCTTTATTAAAACTTTACCACTCATCCTATTGTTACATGCCTTCGTGAACAGTTCTTCCTTGTCTAAGTTGTATGCCCATTTCAGGTTTTGGAAGGTCACTATGATGTCCCCCTGGAGTCTTCTCCTCTTCAGGCTAAGCATCCCCAACTCGCTCAGCCTGTTTTCATGTATGTGCAGTATACAGTGCTTTGCTTTTTTTTTTTTTGAACAAAAATTGTCTTTGATAATTCCTCCTTTTTGCAGCAGCAGCAGCACAAAGTACCTGTTGAGCTTTCTAGAATGATTAAAGAAATACGTTTTTGCATGTATTGAATGTGCCTAGAGCAAGGAAAGTGTCACTACTTTGGTTCTAGAGGATTTGATCTTATAATTTGTATGCATCATGAAAAGTAGCAGAATGTGACTTAAACACTGGGTGACTTCCCTTGAATGAGTTAAGATAGGCAATTACTGCTTAAATTTTGTTCAACTGTTGATATTCTATGTTAAAAAAATTGACTAGAATTCAGTAAATACAACTGTGTTATAAATTAAACTTTTTTCCCAATTGCTGTACCTTGACAGTCTTGACTGTATCTCAAGATGAAAAAAATAAGACACTGATGGGCTGTTTGCATAAATAAGCATTCTGATGGTTTTTATAGTAAGATTTTTTTAAAAAGTAGAACTTACAACAGTTGAGTGATTTTAAGAAATGACATGTGCTTGCTGCTGACTGGTCATCCTGGTGCTATTCAAGAGGATTGTTTTTTCTTCAGATATGAATCCGCTTAGGTTTCTCCTCTTTATCTAAAAGTGGTTCCTCTGTCACCAGGTGACACGCTAGTCATGTCCAGGGCTAACTGCCTAATTAACAAAGTGCTACATGAAATGATACAAAAAAAGGAGTGCCTAAGTGGCCGCGTATGAATTTGTAGGTTGAAAAACCCAAGAACTGTGCTCAGGAGAAATGCACTTTTCTTACAGACCCCATTATGCTCTTCGTTCCCCAATCCACAAAGCAAATCGTCATACAAAAGCAAATTAAGAGATCACAAGCCCTTTCAAAAGTCCCCGCTGTGTAACTGTGTAAACATGCCTTCACCAATAGGTACAAAACAGCTCTTCCAAGCTGCAATGTGGAGACAGCCCTCCCATCTCGTTTCCCCAGTCTTGTTGCTTTCCATGGTGGGGTGTCCATAGCCAAGGCACTATGAAGCCGCTTTCCAGCACAGTTCTCTCAAGTCACAGTTTCTATTTAGAACTGCGCTTTCGCGCTGCCAGCTTTGTTGTGTGCTGGATCTCTCTCGACTTTGGATCACCTTAATTCACTGCTGTCTTGCAAGAAGTTCTGAAGTGAGGGCTTGTACACATGGTTCCTTCCATTCTTCTTCAAAGCTGGGGCTGTCTTTTGCCCCCATTCCCAAATGAAAATAGGAGCATCTCAAAGGAAGAAGAAACACCTGCCCCCTGAGCAACCGAAAAAACAGCCCAAACAACCCACAAAACCACTTCTCCCTATCAAATATATCCATTTGCAGAGATACTGATTGGCTGAAACTCAGGAGGGTTCTGTCTGGAACTGGGGGAGTTTTCTTCTGATTTCTGGAAACTTCTCACCGGTGCCATTTTAGTTTTGAACGCCATTTACAAGACCCGCACATAGTTCAAACCACAACATCTCTAAATGTTGTCCAATGCTACATTTGAATGTGGTTATTTATTCCTCTTCAGAAGTTAGATATAAACTGGCTTGCAAATTATTGTCCTAAGAATGACAGTAATAGTTGTCTTGTGCCGTAAGTGTGCGTCTGAAGTAAATGTTCATTTATTCGGTCACAAGCGTAATATCTTTTTGTAGTTTAAAAAAATAATATTTACAAACAAAAGTTTCATGTTTCTAGGCATTTACATGACATCACATAGTTACATCCAGTAGCATAATGAATGAGGTTGCAAATGGTTTTATTTTCTATTTCTTGTAGTAGGTAGCAGTGCAAAAGAACACTAAAAAGGAATGAAATTGTGAAATGCTGTTTGACGTGGTTTTGTAGACGAGAGTTGTGTTGCATGTGTAAGTTTGATTGTGACTTTTTGCCTCTGTTGACTGTAGAAAGATTGTTAGTATCTTCAGTAAAGTTTGGTTTCATCAGAATATTTATTTGTAGAATGTTACTTGTGTATTAGTTTCCATCTACACTTTTTAAGAAAAAAGGAAATTGCTGGGTGATTCTGTTTAATCATGAAAGCAGAGCAAGAAGTTAAAAAAAATTGTCTATTTTTGTCTGTTCCTGAACATTGCACTTAGCAATATTGGTATAATATGTGGAAAAACAAAACACATTTTGTTCTGTTTTGCATTTATACCTTTCTGCTGAAGTAACCATGCAAGACAGAGATAATTTTAATGCTAGAGATTCTGCAAGTTCAAAATAATTCTTTAAGCCCTTTAGGATAATGCACCTGCAATGTTATGGAATCATAGACTCATAGAATCATTAGGGATTGGAAGGGACCTCGAAAGATCATCTAGTCCGATCCCCCTGCCATGGGCATGGATATCCCACCCTAGATCAGGCTGGCCAGAGCCTCATTCAGCCTGGTCTTAAATACCTCCAGGGACGGGGCCTCAACCACCTCCCTGGGCAACCCATTCCAGGCTCTCACCACTCTCATGCTGAAGACCTTCCTCCTCACATCCAGTCAAAATCTATCCAGCTCCAGCTTGGCTCCATTCCCCCTGGTCCTGTCTCTACCTGATATCCTAAAAAGTCCCTCCCCAGCCTTTTTGTAGGCCCCCTTCAGATACTGGAAGGCCACAAGAAGGTC
>JAOXOE010029551.1:0-14307 GCA_028565055.1 Phoeniculus purpureus
AGCGCGGAGCGCTGCGGCAGACGCTGGAGCGCGGTGAGGAGCGGGACCCGGCTGCCGGCGCCCGCCCCGCCCTGCGGCATCGCCGCGGGGCTTCCCCCCGCATCCTCCCGGGGAGATGGCGGCGCGGGGGCCCGCGGGCGGGGTGGAGGGAGGACACGGCCTGGGCTCGCATGGGGCTGCGGGGCCTGGGACAGGGGGGGACGGAACTCGGCCTTGTCCCGGTGGCAAGGGCCGAGCGGAGCGTGAGCTGCGGCGGGCACGAGCCCGGTGACCGCTGGCTCCGGCTCCGACCCGGTCTGGCGCGGCTCCCGCGGGCTGCGCTGCAGCATCTCTCCTCCGCCTCCGAGCGCTCTCGCCTTGGCGGCGCTGGGTGTCCTCCAGCCTGAGGCCTCTGCTCGGCCCCGACTTCTCACGCGTGGGCGGCCGGCGCGGGCCGTGCCCCGAGGTGCTGCCCCGCGGCTCTTGCGGGGCTGCGGAGGAGGAGCCGCGGCGGGCACCTGCCGCAGGGCGGGCACCGGGTGGTCGGGTCATTTGTGCCTGGGCACAGGGCGCCCAGCAGGGCGGGGGCGAGGTGGCAGCTCTGGCTTGTGGCCGTGTCTGACGGTCCCTGAGGAAGGAGAAGGGGGAGGCTCTGCACCGCATGAGGGCCGTCAGGGGACCCTGCTCCGGCGAGGAGGCCGGCGCCCGCCGGCTTGGCAGCCTTTTTCCCTCCCAGCCCCTGCTTCCAGAACACGCTGGTTTGAAAGGTGGCAGCCGTTGCGGCTGCTTGGAGATCCTTCCGTGACCGCTTTGCTCCCGAGCGCGAACAGGGTGGAGGAGTAGGGGGCAGGACAACCAAAGAGAGGGGGTGGGTGTAAAAGCACAAATCTTGTCCAGTTTCTGCGCTTCAGCACCTTTTGCCCTCGCTCTGCTCTCTGGCCAGTTAACCGCCCACTCTGAGAGCGGCGCTTCGTCCTGTTCTCCAAGAGATGGCTTTGTTTAGTAGGGGTAGGTCAGGTTAGGACCCTGTGGCCTCTGAAAGCCCCTCTTTGAAGGGCCTGCCTTGGTTTTCTGCGCAATGGGATGACCGCCTCTGCTCGACACATCACTGCTGCGCCAGCCGCATCCTTATGCACTTTCTGCATCTTGGACATAGGGACAGAGCAGACTGTATGCTAATCGGTCTCGCTCTCCGGCTCTGTGGACAGAGGCCGGGAGCCTGGGAATTTGCATTGGAGAGAAAGGAAGTGCTGTTCTGCAACACAAATGGTGTTTGCCACAGCAGAGGTGAGTTCTGCAGCTCTGTGTGACCTACCAAAATTCTGCCAAGTGCAGACAGCTCTTTGCGTCGGTCAGCTGGCTGCAGGCAGTAGGAGCCAACTGCTGAGACAGCGAGGAGCCTGCCTTGTGGGCTTTCCTCTGCCACTGACTTGGACAAGGACCTCCAGCAAGTCACAGAGGAGTCTTCCCTGCTGTGAAATGGGAGGGCGACCTCCTCTTGAAGTAGACCAAGACTGGCAAATTGGAAGATGGGTGTGAAGGATGCAAAGAGTCAGACTAGTCAAAACGACAGCAGGGTCTTGATGTCTGGTGACACAGATGGTGCTGGGGGCAACCGTACTCTTGACTCGGGGAGTCTGTGCAGTGTGGCGATGGTGCGGACCTGGTGGTCCCCTTTCTGAAGTGGCCTCTCTTGCTGGAGAGGGATTACGTGAGGTTGGTGTCTTCTGCTGAGCAGAAGGTTTGAAAAGAACAAACAAAACGTTTCTGCCTTTTGGAGAGGCACCTTCTGCACGGCGGGGAGAGTGGGGCGGCCTTGCGGGACCCGCAGCAGGCTAATGAAGGTGGCGAGCAAAGTCGGCCCTGCATGCTTGGTGCTGTGCGTCTGGACTGGGCTTTCCAGAGGGCGAAAGAGCTGGGGCTTGGGTTACGTCTTTGTTCTCGCTGCTGTGCTGTGTGGCGGAGGAGCCAACAAAGGAGCCACAAAGACTGCTCGGTGAATAAACCGCTCTCTTCTTTGTGGCTGACCCCAGCAGTGCGCTTTCCCTGGCTTCTTTCTGTAACGGGGCCATGATGGCAACCTGCTTCTCGCCATCCCTGGCGCTGCGTAGGCAGCGGCATTGTGCCTCTGGGGGGTGCCTGATCAGCTCTAAAGCTGAGTAATGAATGCCGGCCATGTCTCTCTGTTCCTGTGTGACTTCTGTCCATTTCGGAAATAGCATCCCTGAAGACTAGGTCTGGTGGTAGGGGAGGGTGCCAAACCTTACGAGCCAGTGACTGCAGCAGGAAATGACGTTCACAAGGGCATAAGGAAAGCGATGGAGAACGGATGAGTCTCATGTGCCTTACCCAAGGTGGTTTGTGCCTGTGTAAAGAACGTGAGTGTTTAGAGATGGCACGGTCTGCGGCGAAGGATCCTGATCCGCAGGGATGCTGTTCTGGCTCCTGTGCCACGCGGTGATAAACAAATAGTGGCAAGTAGGGAGAGATCGGAGGTAACCCCACTCTACCCGGAGAGCTGAAAATGTTGGCTAAATCGTTGCAGGCAGGGCAGTGAGGGACATGACGGTTTGCAGCTTTCCTTGCTGTGAAGGAGCCTCTATTCTGGCCGCACCCCGAATATCACTTTCTGCTGCAGCAGAACCGTGGCAGTGACACAGCAGCTAGAGTCAGCAGGATTTGCCCTGCGGAGTGCTGCCTTGCTCCTGTCGGGGTCACAGTGCTGCTCAGCTCCGCATTAAGGCATGTGTGCTGGAACAAGCCTGCTCTCCACGGCTGCAGCGCCGAAAACGTGTCGCTCGCCGCGCTCCCTGCCTCTTGTTTGTCCTGTACCGTGGCCGACGGGAAGAGAGCAGAGAGCAGATGCTCTGCAACGCTGAAGGTGGCAGTGAATTAGGGGTTGCTTTTCCTCCTGATGCTCAGAGGGTTTGCTGAGCGCTTTTTGTGCCCTCTGCAGTGCAGCCTGTTGGGCAACGAGCTGGGTCACTCTGCTGCGTCAGCTGTCCTCAGAAACAGAAGCTGAGATAGAGGCGCTCTGTGTGGTGCAGAGGCCTGGGGGTGCGATGCAGTGACAGCTGCCTGTGTGAGGAGAGCTGGAGCTTGTGTCCTAGCGGTCTGTTTGCAACCAGCGGCTGTCGGAAGCCCACACACCTCGGCGCTACGGTGCTGGAGAACTAGGGCTGCAGTAACTGGGAGTGTCTCTGAAAAGTCAACAGGCTTCGCCCGAAAGAAGGCAGGTGAACCCTTGTGCTTTATGCAAGAGGATGTGTCTCCGGGAGAGGGTGGGAGACCTCTCAGTGAGGATCCCACCAGTGAACTCTGGGGCTGAGAGTCTAGTTTCAGTTAACTCTTGAAAGTCTGCCTGTGGCATTTGCTTCCAACAGCTGTACTGGGGCAGGCAGCAGCACTGGGGCAGTGACCCACGCAGACATCCTGGGGATTTCTGGTCCGTGGTGAGGAGAGTAGTGTTGCACCCTCTAGGAGAGGCTGCTCTCCACTGGCACGTGGAGGTCTTCTGGTGCCCTCCAGAAGCTGTGACTGCTCGCAGTGAGCGCTGAAGGTGACTTCCCCAGCGTGGCGTGGTGCCACTCGTTCTGGGAGCAGCCGCCGCTTCCTGCTGTGATACGAAGGCGATCAGCTTAGCAAGATGGTGTAGGTTACAGAGCAGCCTCAGAGGGTCTCAGTGGGATCAGGGGCTTGGAGGGCACAACTGGGAAGAGCGAGCTGGGGTGGTTTTGTGATTTGGAGGGTGGACAAGAGCAGAGAATCTGACGAGGCAGAGCTGCGTGGTGCTTTAGCCGTCCAGCACAGCAGCTGCCTGCTGTAGCCAGTGACTGGCACTGGCTACTGCAGAAGACGTGAAGCCAACCTCTTGTTCTCGCTCGGTGTGGCGGCAGTGGCATTTACTCAGCCCCAATCCCACGTCTCTGTCCGAGGCTCGCTCGTTGCGTGCTCTTCAGGGAAGGTCAGCATCCTCTGGCCCTCTGCTTCGGAAGGCTCCACCCCACACAGGGTCTTCTGGAAGAGCATCGTTGGTCCCCGTGTGTCCTGTGAACTGCTTTGTCACCACTCGTGTTTCTCGAGTAAAAGTCGTAACAGCTCACTGTGTGTGTTTGGTTTTGGCAGGAATCCGCTCCTGGAACATCAACCTTCTGTCCTGTGACCTGAATCAGCAGCTGCGACTCTTCGTAACACGGCACCTGGCTCAGTTTTCTTCAGAAGTCAAAGGTCAGCCTGTTGGTTCACCTGCATTCACTCTGAATTTTGCTTCTGGGTTTGAAAAAACAGACTAAAGCTGGTTGTGATTTAATGTCAAAGTCAGTTGTTGAGCTGTTTGCCCTGGATTCTGCAGGCCTGGATGCTCCAGGAGAGCAGCCATCCCATCCCAAGGGCCTGCTGGACGCAGGGAGTTGGCATGAAAACGCCGTGTCTCAGTGGTTGGAATAGAATTGATCTAAACAGACGTGCTGCTTAAGACCCGCTTGAGAGAGGGAGGTGGCGTGTCTCTGTCTTCTGCACCTCGATCAGCTGGCGCCGTACAGACCGACGCCATCAGCTGTTCATTATCCGCCTCCCCCCTCGGGCTTTTAGAACGTGCTCTCGTGCGCCGCGTGCGGCACAAGCGCTGTGCGAGGCCAGTCGAATGGTTTGCTTTAACCCTCTTTTCTGAAGGCCTGTCACCCTTTCCTGAGGAGGGCGACGAGCGACACGAACAGCCTGGAAGTTCGCTCGCGTAGCTTGGGAAAAGCTCAAACTCTGCTTGGGCTGGTCAATGCTTCTGGGCTCAAGGTGCTGCAGTAAAAACCCTCTTTGCTTCACAGCGGCGCGGGGTGCGTTCTGCGCTCCGCCAGAGCTGCTGGGTGTGTTTTGTGCAGTCTGGGACAGAGGGCACCCGGTCTCTGCTCAGATCTGTTAACTTGCCTCTGAGTTTTGACCATGGGGGCCGAGAGCCCTAGCAAAGCTGTGCCCCCCACGTGCCCCGCAGGGTTAAAATACAATGCGTGAGAGGTATCAGTCGGACACCCGTCAGAAGATCCGTCTAAGTCTGAAGCAGTTCTAAGGTCTGGTACAGACAGCAGGAAGTCACCGTGGGTATGTCACTTGCCCCAGCATTCCTGTAACCTGATGTTGATCTATTTGGACCGGTGCTACCGACAGGTGTCCTGCCTGGTTCCCGAGGAGGAAGTGTGGTGCCGGTCCCTAAGGAAGGCTCTGTGAGGGATCTGCAGGCTTGCTAGCCAACTGGCAGACCCACTGGGAAAGCAGTTGTGACCGTGCTAGAAGCAGAATCAGTGTCCACCTGGGAACAGTCCCCCCAGCCAAGCAGAATCTGAGGCCATGATGCCTGCTTAAGGGTCAGAGCTCGGGCACTGGTGTGCAGGAGTCACTGAGAGGTGGTGGGTGGGGAGAAGGTCTGCTGCAGACTGTAGTGTCTGTCAGTGGAGGTGGGTTGCCCGCTGAGTTCGGCAGAGTACCTGCTGCTTCGCACAGCCGCACGTTAAAGGGTGAGCAGTGAGGCAAGTTTGATAACGCGGAGCGGTGCTGAGCCCCAACTAAAGCAGACCCTGACTCGCCGTCGTGACTCTCACTGCAGGGGAGATGCCAGGGACAGCAGGTAACCCGGCATGGATGTGACGGTGACCTGCCGAGAGGGAGGTGGGTTGGTCCTGTTAAATGGCCTGAAGGAGGGAGAGGGTGATGGGATGAGAAAAGAGAACGGTGTTCGGCGTCAAACCGTTGCAAGACGAGATGCTGAAGGCTCGTGTGCTCTCCGTGGTGAGGGCAGCCCCACACATGCCGTAGCGCAGCTCTCAGCTGCCCCTGGCTGCCACAGGAGTTCAGCATCACACTCAGCGTCTCCTTGTGCTGGACGGCAGCAGTTCCTGCAGCTGAGAGGGAGGGAGAACTGACGCGGTGCAAGGTGAAGGGCGCAGCCCTCAGCGCAGGGAAGCCCGCTCCCTGATGCTCGTCGGTCTCGATGTGCAGAGAAAGCACCTGCTCCCTCGCAGACCAGCCCTCTGCACACGCAGTGGCAGCCGCTTGTGGGCTGGTTAGGGGGCTGTAAGTAGCTCACCAGCCGTCCCAGCGATCTCTCCCCTCAAATCGTTCTTCACTTCAGTGCTCAGAAAACTTGTGTAAATAACTAGGGGCGCGACTGAAAGTGAAGCCCTGAAGAGCAACATTGCGGTGGGATCCAACGGAACCAGTGCTTGAGGCCGTGAAGCACTGAGGGCATCCCTCGCTGCCCCTGTAGAAGGAGGGTCAGAAACACTGACACGTTCAAGCGGTAGGCTGCGCGCTTCTCTGCACCTTGCTCTGTGCTGACAGCCAGCAGGGCTGGGCTACCGGCTTGACGGCCAGCTGCCTGGCAGGCGAGTGCCCCCAAGCTCTGAAGCTTCCGTACAGGACCTGGCGCATGCGCCTCGCGCCCTGCTGATGCCCATGTGCCACCTCTGTACAACCTGGGGGCAATCTGTCTGTCGAGATCATGAGCCCTGCTGAGGGCACAGCCTTGTACGGCTTCTCTAGGGCTCGGACACATTGCTCAGGCTGCCAGCTCTGATTGTCGGCTGTTGCTCCCGAGTGACCTCAGAGCACAACAAACCACCCTGCCCGTGCTCCAGACTCCAGCACCCTCTGCAATGCAACTGGCTTTTGCGAGCCCCGGCTGGGGCTCGGGGCTGGGGCCTCTTGCCGGGCGGCTGGAGCGACCGTTAGGACTCAGCCCTGGAGCATCTCTTATGGCTGTGGTGAACATCTAGTCCTGTTGTTCTGACACCCCAGGCACGTGAAGGGGTGCGGGGCCCATCCTGAGCCCCTTCTGTAAGGCTCTGCAGGTTGTTTTTCCTTCTCAGCAGACCGCTCCCATCCTTCCGTGTGTGACCTGTGTCAGTCCTGCTGTGTCTGGCCCCACTCACTGACCCCTGTTTGCTCCTGAGCTGTTTGCCTGTCGTTGGTGAGGCAAGCTCAAAGCTCCGGCAGAGCCAGCGGAGCCAGGCAAAGCAGGGAGGCTCGTGCTTGCACTCTGCGCCAGCAGCAGAACAGCAGAGGCTGTCGGATGCACCGTTTTCTCTGCCGTATTTATACAATGGGCAGCGCTCGGTGGCTGGAGAAAGCTCCTGGGGGCTGCGTGGTGCGGAGCAGGGCTGTGCAGGCAGAGCTCTGGCCGGCACCGCATCTTGTCCCTCGCAGGAGCTGCACAGGACGACCTGGGGGTGCTTCGTTTGCAGAGCCGCAGTGGAAGCTCTGTGCCGCTCTCCTCGGCGCCGCTGCCCGCAGGGGCTTAGGGCAGGCGCCTCCCGGCCGCGCCCGCTCGAGCCCGAGACGAGCGCAGGGGCAGGAGGGTCGCGTAGGAAAAGCGGTGCCAGGCGGCGGTTCCCGCAGCCACCTGTGATGTTCTGACAGATCTTTGGGTCTGTTTCCCTCTGCTGTGCTGCGAACGCGGCTCCCCACCGTCCTCCTCTGCTTGCGGAGAGCCCTCGGTGTGGCCTCGAGGGCAGGTCTCTGACCCGCTGCCCGCGCTCCCTCCTCGCTCGGGGGCCGCACGCCAGCGGCTGCAGGCGCCTGGCCTCGGGTTGCGGGGCGGCCCCTCGCCAGCGCGGAGCGGGGCTCTTCTGTGCCTGAGCTCCTGGACACCTCTGGGCAGGCCTGAGCACCGGCTCCAGCGGTGCCGCCCCCGGGCCCTCGTGGAGCCCCGCTCCCTGCGGGCCGGCCAGCGCGGAGCGGAGCCGCTCCTGTCGCCAGCGCCGCCGTCACCTGCCTCCCGTGCCAGAGCGCACGGTGCCCGCGCACCCTCGGCGGGGCAGCCGGGCCCTCGGCCCGGGCAGGACGACCCTGTGCCTGCGGTGCTGGGCTGCGCTGCAGCAGGCTCAGGCAGGGACCTGCGCAGAACCACCCCGAGCGATCCCGTCTGGGGTCGCAGCTGCTGTTTCTGGAGGTAAACTCTTCCGCTGGGAGCGGGCTCAGAAGAGTGAGAACCCAGTGAAGGAGCCACTAATCCTGTTTTGCTCGGGATTAATGGTCGTCATGTGCTATTGTAACTTCAAAGCCGTAATTCCCCCTCCTTAGAGGACAGATGTCCCTGGTCTGACTGGCTCTGCTCCGGGATCCCTCCCCGTTAACCCTGGCACTGCTGGGAGCTGCGCGCTCTTCCTCCCTCGGCGAGGACTCCAGGCTGGAGGCACCGTTTTCCTTTTTCCGGCTGCTTCTCTGGGCGCTCCGAGGTCGCTCCGTTTTCTGTGGACACGGGGCAAACCCCAGGGAGAGCCTTTGTGCCGGGGAGTGGCGAGTTCCGAGGCGGAGCTGGCAGGGGCGTGTAGAAGCATCTTCCTCTCGCAGCACCGGCTTGCCTTTGTGCCGTCCTGCGTGGTGGTGGTGGTGCCTCCTTGCTGGGTTTGGGGACTCGAGGGGACCAGGTGCACGAGCAGCCAGCTTTTCCAGTTCCAGCAGAGCCAGGCATCCCCACTGTGCTGGGGGAACTGGTGGAGAACGAGCTCTCCGCCCCAGGCGCTGCGCTGCGCTGTGCTGCGCTGCATGGGGGCTCCTCTGCCGCAGGCAGGCGGCCGGGCACTGCTGCGACAGGACACATAGCCAGTGTGGGTGAGGATGGTGTGCCACCCTCTCCTGGCTTCGGCCGTCGTCGTCCCGGGCAGCCTCTAGCCAGTGTGCCAGTGCAGCGCTAGCACTGGGGTCGTGGCAGAGGCAAACCACGAGCTCGGGAGACCCTTCATGCACCAGGTTGTGCTGGTAGTCACCCAGCTGGCAACAGACTGCCAGCTCGGGGCCGCCCCTATGCAGAGCGCCCGGAGAAGTTCTCTCCTCTTCGCTGGCTTGTCTCTGTGGAGGACCTGAGGAGTTTGCCAGCTTCTTAAACTGAAGCTCCATGGGTTGGAATCACTGCGGCCCCGAGCACGCTGCTGGAGTTGGAGCCTCCCTGCCAAGTGACGACCCTGGCTTCTAAACGCAGGCTGAGGCTGTGGGCAAGTGGAGCTGGCACTGGGCGGGATCCAGGTCTGTGAGGGGTCTCTCCTGCAGACCCTCCTGAACGGCTCGGGGCAGGCGGAGGCAGGCTCAGCCGTGTGCTGAGCGGGTGCTGTCGGGCTGTCGGTCGGACGTAAAGGCTTGAGGTGCCAGCACTGCTCGAGTGGCCCTCGAGAGAGGAGCAACCTTCTCATTAGATGGCAAAGCCGAAGTGGTGGAGGCTGTTGGGGAAGGGCTGGGCTTTCTCCAGGACGCGGAGCAAAAGCAGCTGTTGTCTTTCGCGCTCCGTGTCCTGGCAGACGTCTTCCGCTTTGAAAAACGTGTGACGGCTGCGCTGGCCTGTGCTTGAGGTGGTGGCTGTTGAGTAACTCGGTGCCGCTGGCTCCTCGTCCTTCGTTACGTGCGTCGGGTGGAAGCGGTTTGGGTCCTTCTGGAGCGGCCGGCTTTTCTCCAGCGTTAGTGGGTTTTGCCTGCAGGAGCTCTCAGGACAGAGACGCGGGCGGCACTTTCGTTCCTCGTGGCTCAAGAGAAGACAAAGGGAAGATGTTTGAGCCACACGGCAGGACGCAGAGGTCTTTCACATCAGCCACTCTCCGTAGTTCCACTCGTTTCTGTGAGCTGGGGCCTGCTCCGGGTTTGGTCTGTCTCTGCCTTGGCGGAGCTCGTGGGGAAGTCGGCTACAGCAGTTCAGTGTCACTTGGGCGTCAGGTGGGTAGAGACCCCTGGTTGACCTGACCCTGCTCCTTTGCCTCTGCAATGTTGCTGGGCACTAATGACTGTGCAGGAAATCTGCAGTGGGCAGCCTGGCTCCTGCACAGGCGGCTCCCCTGGGGCCGTGCTCCGAGGACGGGTTTGCTTGCATTTTCCCTCCTGCTTTAGGGCGATGAGTAATTCAACGCGGCTATGGGGATCTTCTCCCCCCGCATTTGTTTTTCATCTCTGTCTCACCTCCGCAAGACGGCGTGGCTGCGGCGCCGATTTCCTCGCGCAGGAGGCAGCAGTGTCCGCCCGCTCCGACGGGTGTCCGAGGGGCGCTTGTGCCTCCCGACTGGAACCTCTCCCGAGCAGCAAGTGGCCGACACCTGCAACGCACCGCCATGGGCCCTTCGCCGCCACCGCAGCGCAGAGACCCCTGATTTGTCCTTGCAAACGGGGAACGCGCCTGGAGGAGCAGTTCCTGCTCCCTGGCCCTCGCACGCGGCTGCGTCTTGGGGTGCTTTTGCCGGCAGCAGCGGCTGCTTCTCGTGAAGCTTTTCTGAGGCTGTTTCGCTCGTCTTCCGACGCAGACCCGTCGCGGGAGGAGCCCCCGTGCAGGGTCAGCCGCACCTGCCGGACCCCGGCAGACTGGGCGTCTGCAGCCGGAGCAGCGGTTTGCACCAGCCGTCGGGACCTCGGCTCCAGCCCTCAGGCTCGGGCTGAGGAGAGGAGTTGGGCAGTGCAGGCGCTTCGCCTCTTCAAGAGGTTCTCTGTGCTCGCGACCGCGATCGCTGACGCGGGCAGCGTGTCCCAGGCCAGCAGCCCTCCCGGACGCGTTTTGCCTCGGAAGCACCTCCTGTGGCGCGGCCACTTCTGAATGTGCTGCGCCTTCTCCTCAGCCTTCCTCTCGCCTCGCTCTGCCAGGCTTCGCCCCCTGCCTTCCCTGCGCCTGTTCGTGATGGCTGCCTGCGGTGCCCGTCTCCTCATCCCGGGCTCTGCCCCGTGGGTGCCCTCTCTAAAGCCGCAGGGCATCTGCATGGCATCTGGTACCCGGGCAGGTGCCTCTGATGGGCACTCTCCTACGTAAAGACGTCAGCAGCCACTTTGCCCCCTGCAGGCCTCGGAGGCAGAGCTGCACCAGCGAGCGCCCAGGGCATCTGACCCTGCTCAGGGCAGCCAGTGCCTTTCACGAGGTACCACGGTGGGCTCGGAGGAGCGGCTGAAGGCACCGGCTGCAGGAGGGGGAACCTCGCTCCGTGCTCTGGGTCTTGCAGCTTTGCTCACGTTGCCTGAGTTCAACCTGCTCCTTGCGCTGGGTGCCGACCTCCTCTGCTGCGTCTGCTGGGGCTCTGCCTCGGGGGCAGCCCTGCGGGCGCTGCTCGGGTGCTGACGCTGGCAAAGGCCGGCGAGGCCGTACAGCCAGCCGGAGGAGGCGCAGCTTTCTCTTCGGGTCACGTATTAGAAGCACTTCTGCAGAAGTCTTTCCTTGAGCCCAGCGTCAGCGCTGTTAGGGAAGTGGCTTTGATCTCAGTGCCACCACTAGGGTCCGACCCTCACCCCTCCTTTATCCTCTTTGTCACCCGCGGGTGCTGGGCCGTTGTACGGCAGCGGTGCCGGGAGCGCGCTGCTGTTCTTACGTGCCCAGCGTCTGCCTCAGCCCCTCTGCCCCTTCTGGTCCTTAGTGCTGCTCCTGTCTGTTCCAGTTTCGCAGCCTTGATTCACCAACCTCTTTATCCTTCCCACCGAGACTTCTAGACAGGTCATCTGCTGTCGTTTTCCCTGGAGCTCTAGAGCTGCTGAATTAAATTAGGATCACCATTTTTAAACCCTTGCTTTCTGGGACGAGCGCCCTGCTGCGCAGAGCTCGCAGGGTCCGTGGATTTGTTTAAAGCAGGAACTGGGGAAGAGGCTGGAGTGAGGTGCCGACAGCCTCTGCCGACCTGCCGAGGGATGCTGTTCAGACCGAAGTCAAACCTCGGTGGTGACAGGAACTCTAAAGACCTGACTGGAGAGGAGAACTCCGGCTGTCCCCCTGCGAGCGCGTCGAGCACCACAGTGAGGGCGGACAAGCTCGTTCTCAGCAGCCCCGAGGCCCTGCAGTACCAGAGTGATACAAGACGGGCTCTCAGATTAACGGAGAGAAGCCCCAGTGTGTGGGACATTCAGGGCATCTGGCGGAGTGAAGTCTCCAAGGGACCGGCGGTTCCTGGGCACGGACCACTAGCGGGGCGCCGCTTCGTCCAGGGTGGCTGCTGTACCGTGACGGCACTTGGCAGCGGGGAGCCGAGTCTCCAGCCCGAGCGCGAGCGGCCGCACAGCGAAGAAGGCTGCGAGGGTCAGTCTGCGAGGGAGAGAGGGGGAGGCAGCGAGGTCCTCGCACAGGGAGGGCACAGGTGTCCTTGTGAAACACCCCGGCGACGTCTGCAGCAAAGAGTGAAAGGTGCTGCATCTGGCCATGACAGTGGGAACGAGATGAAGTCAGGCAAGAGGACTTCGAAGTGGTTTGCCGGAGACTTGAACAAGTCATCACCTCTGGTCTGCTGAGAGCACCCAGCCTGTGCGAGTCACTCACTGGGTAGTCAGGGCACAAGGAGTCTGCAGGTGGGTGGGTGCACACAGACCCTCGTGCCGCCCTGCCGTCTCCTCTGTGCCGCAGGCTGACAGCCTGCTGGCCGCCAGGACTCCCAGGTCCCTGGCTACTCTCTGACTCCGGGAGGTCTGTGGTGACAAGGCTTTGCTGATCAAGTCCCGTCTCGCAGTAGATGCGGCACATTAAGATCCCAGTCTCAGGAAGGTGCTTCAGCCCCCCGGCCCTGGCCCCCTCTTCAGGGTGTGAGAACGTCACTGTAGCCCCAGCGCTGACACAGACCCCTTTTACCTCTAGGCAGGCCCGGGAGCCACTGGTGCCCCAGTGAAAGCAGTTAACCCGACCCACAGAGTCCTGGTCCCTGCGCCTGGCACACCCGTGGCTTTGCAGAAGGAAGGGCTGGATCTCCTCCGGTAACACCAGCCCTCTGCTCCCTTCCCGGGAGTCCCAGGCGCTCCCGCTGCATTTCAGAGCCGAGGCTCTTTCGCCCCGAGGAGCCGGCTGCGGGCTGCACCCTCATCTTATTTCCAGTGCTGAGTTCCTTCCAAGTAGCCCAGCCGAGAGCCGTGCTGGCGTCCATTTGTGCTGGGCCCTCGGGGTCACCGGGAGGCTACTCTGGCTCGCGGGGCGTCTGTCGGGGAGCACTTTGCCCTGGGATCTAAGAGCCCAGCAGCGCCGTGTTCCTGCGGCTCCAGGCTGTGCTGTGCTGGTGATTCTGGTGTCCCCCGTCATCTCTCGGTTGTCTGATGATGTGACCATTGGGGTGGGTCTGCGGAGCTGCTCCCTGCAGGGAGTTTTGTGTTGGAGGGGAACACAGAATCCAGACGGTTTCCCTCAGTGTTCTCCCGGTGCTCAGCACAGAGGCTGCGACCCCCTGGGAGTGGGCCCCGTTCACCACAGCTGGCATCGCGAGGCGGGTGGCGTGACTGCGAGGCGGGTGAAGACTGGCGTAGGACAGGTGTGGTGGGGCAGTCCGGGGCCGCTTGGTTTGTGCCTGCAAGCAGCACGGGACGGCTTGTTTCTGCGACGGTCTGTGCTTCGGGAACTGCTGCCTGTGCCCGTGAGGAGCCGGGTGCTCAGGTGAAACACCCAGAGCTCCAGAGGCTTGATGTCAGGGCGCTGCTTTTCCCGAAGGTCACAGGTGCCTGCGCGTGGCTGGCACACTCTGAAAGCTACGGACCGGAAGGTTCTGGGTCTTTCTGTAGAGCTCATCCAGACTGGGTGATACCTTTGTTCACGAGCGTTTGGCTGTCTCTGGCAGCCCTCGGACAGCAGTTAATCCTGTGCTCTGCGAGTACGCTGTGGCGCTTTGCGCGGCCAGCGTGGCTATGAAAACAGCCGCTTTGGCAGTCAGCGTGCCCCAGAGGGCTCCGCGCATCCCATCGCTGGACTGACGGCGCCCAGCGGAGCAGGGGCGAGGAGGGATGCTGCTGCCGGGCGCCCTGGAGGTCGGGTGAGCCAGACGCTGATTCTGGTTGCAAGACTCTTGGCGAATGGTTCAAGCGTTCGTCTGGCGGCGGTGTGGGCCTGGGTCTGCGGATGTCGGCTCGCTGGTGTCCCGCTAACCACCCCGCGGGCTTCTGGATAGTTCTCGGCGCATCGCTGCTCGCCGGCAGCCAGACACGGGGCGGGGGGTGACGCCGGGCACAACCTCCGGGCTCGGGCCGCTGGTGCTGTGCCGGGTGCTTCGTGCCGCCCCGAGTCTCCGCGCCGCACGTGGAGCCGAGCACGAGCCTGCCGCGGCAGCGATTCGGACACGGCCCCCCTCGGCTGACCCCCCTGGGGGTGCCCGTCCGGGGGAGCTCCGCGAGGAGCCGGAGGGCGCCGCAAACCCCACGGGGGCCAGGGCGCTTGCAGGGGCTGCTCCGACTTGATGCACCGGGCAAGGTCCCGGGGCGGGAGCTGCGGGTCCTGGGCGCTCGGGTCCGGCTCCTCGCCGCCGCAGCCTGCAGAGGGTTAATGCGGCGCTGCGCGGGCACCGGGGGCGGGGGCGTCAGCGCTGGGGAAGAGGGAGCTGGGCAGAGGGCGGCGGGCCCGGCAGCGCCTCAGGCCGGCTGTGGGGAGCG
>JAOXOE010029552.1:0-14307 GCA_028565055.1 Phoeniculus purpureus
AGCTAGATAATAGGATAAAGGTTGGACTCGATGACCCTGGAGGTCCTTTCCAGCCATGGTGATTCTGTGATTCTGTGAAAGAATGAAAGAATAAGAACACTACTACTTAAGTGTGAAACTCCCAGCTACTGGATGTTAACTGGAGTTACAAAGAGATCACTCAGAGACGAACAGAAGTTCTAGCACTGGATGTACTCATAATGATAGTCCAGTTGTAAATTGGATTTTGGAAGTCTGTTCCTGCTGTGTCTCATATGCTTTTTCTCTAATAAAATTTCAGTTATCTGCTGTTGAAGACAAGACACAACCCCAAACAGACCTTCCATCCTATTTAGAACGGTGGTAAAGGTGGTTTTACCAGAGGGAAAAATACACAGAAATTGGTAATGAGGGAAATACTTTGAGTCTCCATTGGTGTCCAGAGGTTCTTTCTGTCTCCTTCTTGGAAGAACTACTCCTAAACTAATTGGAGATATGTATAGCATATTGTTAATCATACCAGATTAGAAACTTATACACAGTGGCTGGAAAAGGTGAGTTTTTATATGCCCACTTCCACAGACGGAGGAATAGTTTAAAAAATATCATACAATACTTTAAAAAAAGAAAAAAAAAATACAGCATCTTTTCATGTAGGTTTTTTTGGGGGTGTAGTGGTGGTGGAAAGCTACAAAATAGTGTATTTCATTCCCTTTAGTATGATTTCTGTTTCCACCTGGATATGTTGATGTGTTCCTGTGTGACTTGGTCTAGGTGTTCCTGCTCTGGCAGGGGGACTGGTCTAGATGATCTTTTGAGGTCCCACCCAATCCTTAATGCTCTGTGATTCTGTGATTTTTAGTTGGGTTATTTCTCCAGACACCTTTTTGCACGTGTAGTCTGTATCATCAGAAATGCATCGATTCACATGATTCTTCACACTGAGCAGACTTTCGGCTTACTCCTCACACGTGTGGTACTTAGCACTGTACTTTGGTACCACTGTTAAACAAGACATTTTATGACAAGTTAGGCTTGAAGAGGCAGTGCCATTATGTCAAGGAATCACCAGAATCATGGTGAAGAGGTCTGCAAGGACTTCTGTTAGACGTAAGATCATTTCACAGTATACACAGGAAGGGAATCCACATATACCAACACTTCATCAAGATGCTAGAGAATAATACAAAAGACTTTTGAGACATTAGACACCTAAGTAGGAGCTTTCTGCAGGATTCTACAAAAGGTCATTAATGGCCAATTTTAATCTTTTCTGCTGAGCTGCCGTGCTGCGTACAGCACTCCTGAGAGGACAGATATTACATCTCAAAACCACTTCTTAGGCACTCAACTTAGTCACTGCTGGTTACAGCAACTTAGTGCATTAAGAACGTACACGTACAGCTCCAACCACTCCAGCTGCTCCGCAAAACTAGCTCAGTACCACTAAGAGTTAACAATGAGGGACAAAATGGTGGGTGTGAGAAGTTCTCGCTCACATTTTGTCCTTAGAGCACACTGAGTTGAATGCTTTACACACACAAGGTTCCACCTGCAGCCACCTTTACGGCGTGCTGCTGTTGTCAGTAAGAAATAGAGGAAATTACCAAAATGGATCTGAAGATAATACAGGAGTGGATCACTGCCCCTAGTCTCTTAATTGAAGGAAGAAGTATAATTTTCTCATAATCTGGAAGTGGAAAAGGATTTTCTGGACACAGGTAAAACCAAGAGAATTACAAATATGTATGATGAAGAAGCAGTAGGTAAAGAGAGACTATGTGAAACCTGATAGGAAGGCTGGGACATTTTCTTTGCAGCTTCCTTTCTCCAAAATGACAACAAAAGGAAATAATGATGAAAAGAAGGTCAGATTACCTGAAAAGAAGTGTGAAGAAAAGTAATTGACTTTGGGGAAGCAAAAAAATAGCTGCTTTTGGTGTAGA
This sequence comes from Phoeniculus purpureus, assembly GCA_028565055.1. Lineage (NCBI taxonomy): Eukaryota > Metazoa > Chordata > Aves > Bucerotiformes > Phoeniculidae > Phoeniculus > Phoeniculus purpureus. The sequence continues at coordinate 1,926 of JAOXOE010029552.1, forward strand.
AGAAGTAGTTAAGGATAGCAGCTGTCAAAAGAGTAGACAGCATAAAATCTAATTAAGAAAGAACTCAGAACAACAGAAGTGACTAAAGATGGCAGTTAAGCAGAGGTACTGAAGATGTGTAATGCTTCAAAACACATAAAACCAAGCTCTCAAAAGATGAAAGAGGCAAGGCTGCACATCGGATAGGAATACAGTAAGATGTAGAGATGAGTAGGGTACATGACACGAGAAGGGTATAGTGGATTTTATATATCTTTACTGTCATATAAACAGCCTCTCACATAGATAACATTCCAAAGAGAACACAGTTAATTTTTCTGCAAATTTATGGGCATTATTCCAAAAAGGAATGCATGCAGGGAGAAAGAGCACAACATTAGTTAAGGTAGTTAATACTGCATGAGAAAACAGAACTAGCAGAATTCTGAGAAAAACTACAAGTGGTGAAGAAGAGATATAATTTTCCTTTTAATCAAGAGAATAAAATTTGTGCTGCCACATGTATGGTTTATTACATACTGAAATGATAACATATTCTATGAGAATGGTAGAGAAACAGCTCTCACAACTGTTGTTCGAACCTATGACAGGTTTAGTAAAGTAAGAGAAGAAATGAGAGGCGTAAGAGAAGATTGGAAATTGCATTCCTGGAACTCGTATATGCGTTCCCATATTTGAGTGCAGCAAGAAAATGGTTTAGGTGAGTCATATAAAGGAAGTTCAAAGATTTTATAGTGCAAGTCCTGCCAGAAGAAAGTGAGGAGTGCTGCACAGTGGGTGTTGCAAAACCTTTTTGATATGAGCTGAATCAGAGTAGCGATGGAGTGTTCAAAATAATGCAATTAAGTGCAGAGAGAATACAAGGTGTTCGCTTTCTTTTCTTCTTTGGCTGCTATTTGTTACCTTCTACACTGTTCTGAAAATGCCAAGACATACTTAATATGAACAAGGGAAACAGTCCATAAACATTGATCCATGTTTCAGACTGATGGAGTATCAGGAATTCACTGGCTCCGTAGTTCCATTACACTAACTACGTAACTTTCGCTTTAATTATAAGTTCTGACTAACCTCATAAATAAGAACGGTCACATTTGTTCACATTCTACATTGTGTAGAACTAGTGATCATTACAAAAACATATGGATCTGATTCTGACATAAAATACATCACACAACAGCAATAATTACTGCACTGTGAAATGATCAAAACTCCAAGCTTATGACTGTTATCTGTCTCATTTGCAAAGAGACAAGTCAAAGTGGCATCATAGCTTTTCTGAAAGGTTACTGGACATATTACATATGGGGTAATTACATACAGAATGATTCCTATCAGTAAAGGCTTTGGGCTGCGTAACCAGATCCAAAGCTCTTGGGACAAAATACACACATACACAGATGTAAGAGGCAAAAGGCAGTAAATATACTGAAGTTTTCTAGGTCTTTTAATTTTTCCTTTGTTTAAATGCCCTCATTTATTTGTTCTTATTGTTCTTTCACCTTCTTTACACACGTTTTCGTAGACATCTTTGCTTTTTCAAAACCTCAGAATCTTTTGTCTGCAGGCTTCATAACTGTTTGTTACCGATGCTTTTGAATGTCACAGAAATTTAATGGAACTTACAATCCAAACCTATGCTGCCACTCCTGAAAACATTTTTCATGATCATTACATTCATGTGAATTAATCTGGTATATTAATTTTTCAATATAATTACAGTATTTTCTCCAGCAGTAGTCCTAGCATGCAGAAGAAGCATGCAGCTCACTTAAAACAGGGAAGCTGAATTTTATCAGTAAGCCTTACACTAATTCACTGAGTGAATTAGAAAGGTTGCTAAAACCAGCAGCTAAACTAAGGTACTAAAAAACACTTCAAGGAAAGATTTACACTGACTGTAGGAGGCTCTGAATCAGTCTGCAAAAGGCTAATTAGTAAAATGTACTGAATACTTGCCCTAATTGCTTAAGTCAACAACAGACGGGAGTTGGCATCTGTGGACATAAGGCCACTCCTCCATATATCCAACTTTAGACATGTAAGCATGAACATTTGAGCTCAAGCTTTGCGTCTCAGCTTTTCAATCAGCAAGATAAGTCTTAAGGAAGCCCCACTCTCATGTGCTGTAGTGAAAATGCTATTTAATTATTCATGCATCTACTGTGTCACAAACAACCACACACACAATCAACTGACAAACACCGTTGTTTTACCAAGTCTGCTCCCCTAACAGTTCCAGCCCTCCCTTCCTGCTCTGCTTCAGGCTCTCCACACCCAGCTTCCAGCACTGAGCTCCCTTTCAGATCAGCACTACCTTCATTTCCAAATTAGACTCTTCATTCTTACCCAAGATCCCAGTCTCCTTGCCCAGAAATCAAAGTATACAGCTTTTCTATCTCCTCCCAAGCATCTCCCAGACATATCCCTTAGGTGGGCACGGGAAGTCACCAGAATTTCAGTATAGGATCCAGCCTACTTAATTTTGGAAAGAGCAGAAGTCTGCAGGGTGACATTTTCCTTCCCTCTCATACGCATGGGGATACATACGTATGTCCTGCAAAAGACAATGTTGTGCCTCAGTGAATTCAAACGTTACCAGAAAGGTTATGTCTGGAAAAGATACCAGTATCCTGAACCACTGATCAAGAAAATTTGGGATTAGAGGATGGGGGAGCTGGGCCTAGAAACTTAAAAAATGTTTGGACTACCTGGGAAGGATAAATATTAGGTAAGATGTACCTCTGCCTCTGAGGTAGAGAAACATATGCAAAACCATCATAGAAAAAAACCCAGTTAGCTTCAGTCTTTGAACATCAGAAAGTATCAAATGAATATTATCCCAATAACTTGATTAAGACTTTAGTGATAAATTGGAAACAGGCACCCAGGAGGAGTATTTAGAAGGGCAAACTGAGGACGTATGTATGACTACAATATTCTATAACTATTTTTTAAGTTCCAGTTGCATTAAAACTTATGTTAAACATTGAAAGTCAAGTTTTGATCTTACTTTTCTCGTGTGCTATAGTACAACAAAACTAATGAGTCTGCTAGAGCTCCGTGCATTTGAGTGCTTTGAAGAAACTGATGTTTAGTGCCAGTTAATGAAAGAGTAACTGCACGAACAAGCAACAAGTATTATGTTGCCTTAATGCATAACGATCCATTTCTGACCATTTTCCACTCAGACTATTTGCCTAATGAAATCAGACTTCCTTCCTCTTCAAAGTACTGCTTTGTATTGCCATGGCTGGATGAAAATAGCCTTTTCACCGACTTGAACCACTCTCTTTCAATACTGTAGTGGCCAAGCATCGTGCAAAGCACGTTCAGTCATAGAGCCAGACTGATGTTGAAACGATCTCATTTGATTATCTGAGTGAAAGGTTCAACAACTGAATGTTGTGCAAAACGGCATTAAACTCCTTATATGCTGAATTCCACAGAGATAATCAACGTGCAGTTTATTTCATGCAGCCACTGAAGGCAGAAAAACAAACAGGCTTGGGGGAAGCACTCCAGCACAAGTTTTGCCCACGATCTCACTGATGGTACACGGATCACTGTTGGGAAATCCCTGCACTAGGATGGAGTAGCTACACTCTGACATTTTTGTTCAGCTGCAATTCAAACGCAGTGGCATTACAGCAATTCAACAGAGATTAATGTATTTCTTTGATTCTAGTATTAGCATCTAACAGCCCATGTGCACAATTACGCAGCTTCTGAAGTGCTTTAGTGGATGTATTTTCTTTAAATATAAAATTCACAAACCTTTCCGGTCAGCTTTGAAAGATCATCTCCTCCCATTATCTGCATATCTTGCATAGACTGATCATTCTGGAAGAAGAAAGAACAAACTCTGAAATTGAATGTAACTGCATAAAAGAAAAATTCATGCATGTTAGCATTGTTTGGGATCTTCCACAGTTCTAGTTACCAGGATTTTCTAAAGCGCATTAGTACTGGCGTATAATTAAATGACGCTCTTGTGGCTTCTATCATCTCCTGGTGGTATTTAAGCTAACATCAAGCTCCAGGTTTACTGAACTACAGAAGCTGCATCTTGCTTTTTAAATAATGTTCCCTTGCTTGAGATTTCTTAGTATGACAGTTGTTGAGTAATGCGTGTTGTCCCTTTCGTACCAGCAGGACAGAAGGACCTCAACACTTGAACAAACACCTGTAAGCACATTCTTTTTGAAACAGTCCAAAGAAATACGGGCAAGACGTACTTACATCTGTCTGACATAGAGAACCCTGCTATTTTTTAAAACATTCACTCAGTATTTTTTCATGGGGAAAAGAAGTTTTGCAGAAAAGACCGTTTGTTGTCAGGAACAGTTTCAGTGCAGTTCCAGCAGTTGAGTTTTCTCTGCTTTTTCAGCTAGCTCGAAGATAAAATCCTTGAGGACAATTTTGTAAAATAAAATACTGCCCAGCAGGTCAAACTAAACACAACAGAAGAGTAAGCACTTTGGTTTTCATAGGGGAAAAAAATACCTTTTTAAAAACAAAATCAGAAAATCTGTATTTGAGACATTTGGTTTTGAGGCAATTCTATATGAAATTCATTCTGCTGGAAAATTCTCAACCAGATGTAGTTCAAATTCATTATCGCCAGCACACAAAGTCAAGATGATATTAGGGAGACATATGGAAGCTCTGCTTTTAAGGGAAGGCAAAAGAGGCCTTAAAGAAGATAGGAAATCAAAAATTATACAGTCGTGTTCAGACTAAGTTAACTTTGCAGAGAAAGCAAGAACAAATTAATAACTAATGGGACAGCAGGACTCACACGGTAGGTGAGAATAAACTGGGCAAAGAGATTCACAGCTTTTTTTCCTCTCAAAAAGCAGGAGCAGCAGAGGCAGTACACAGACACCTGCCACGCGGCACCGTTACCCTGCGTGCCTCATAGATGGAAACTGCATCTGCCCACATCACAGCCCAGGTGGCAGAAGTCCAGGGACTTTGGAGGCACCTTTGCAGTCACTTGACCACAGGCAGCCTGACAACCCCAGGAGCTATTTGCAGTCCCCACGGGAATGGTTTGTCTGATTTAATACAGCCTTCCTGAAAAACTGTAAGTAAAGGTTGCAGAATTGCTCAAATCAGAATTTCTCCACGTTTGCAGACTGCAGATTCACCAACAGGCTCCCCTTTCACTTTGACTCCACTGTCCCCAAAACACTCTCCTACCACAGCTTTTAAAGAGTTCCCCAGCAGTCACTGCATTATAAAGCAGTTTTTAGACCTGCCTTCACTTTTTGTGCACCGGATCTAGGAGCTTTAGATCCTTTTTCATGCTGCTCAGATGCGTTTCCTGGGAAACAGAGCTAGCGCAGGAATGAAGGCTACATCCTGTATGTTTTCTAATGTAAGTTTCAACATTTCTCTCATTTTTGTAAAGCAAAATCCCAACAAAGCACACAACTGGTTTCCCCAGAAAGTTCTTTTTAGAGAGGAGATAAAAGATTTTAAGTTCAGGCTTAAAAGCATTAGTCTTTTGTTGGAGAGTGAGACAGGTCACTTCAAAAGTCAGAGACATACTCAGTTTAAGGCTATTATGAGACTATAAAAAGCAGATAATTTCTAATATCTACCATGGCATGTGTAACCAAGGCAGTGAGAAAATATTTTTTCATTTCCAAATGAGAAAGTCTGGAATTTCATTAACAACCAACACACAAGAATTACAAAAGAGGCACTTTGCCCTTAGCTGCTAGTTGAAAAAGAGAGGGGAAAGAAAAGATAACAGTGAGGTGCAGTGATTAATGGACTTAGTTATTTTTAACTTAAAAAATATAATTAAAAATCTTTCAGCAGTCTTCACAGCAGCACTGTTTCCTGTGCATTTGGTATTTCTGGCTCCAGCTGAAAGGAAGATGCTGAAAAAGCATCTTAATTGCTGGCAAGCAGTTAAGCAAACACAAAAGCCATTGAGAGCTGGGGGATCTCTCAGCATCCCAGCACCCCACATATTCACACACTGGCTGTTGTGATACAACTGCACAGACTTAAGAAAATCCTTATGTTGGTTGGGGAATGAGCACACAACTTAGTATTCACTGTGCCTAAAAACATACAAAAATGCAGTCAAGGTGCTTTCAAGAAATTGGAAGAAATTACTTACAAAGTGTGGTAGAGCAATTCAGGTAATTGATTTTAATCCCATTTATAACTAACTCTACTTGTCAATTAACTCATACTGTGGAATACATACCTGCCCAACAGCAAGACTCAATTCCACAATGTCACATCACCATGATCATAATGTTCTGCAGATAATATACACACTGTGGTTGCTATAGGAACCTCTCAGTGTTTCTTTCCAAGTGCTCAGTTTATAATGTGAAAAATAACACTGTGCTAAATGTTAAGTATAATACAGTAAATGTCAGAGAGAAAAATATTGTTTCATTCAGTACCAATTGCTGTCAATTCAGAACTATTTAATTTTCATGGTCTGAAGTCATTCAGAGCTTCTTTTCCACTTTGGGAGTTGTTCCATACCTTAGCTAAACTGCTGAGAGATTCTAGGACATCTTATAAATGCAGAGGCATGAATTAAAGGTTCATTTTCCGTCATCCATAGTTCCTCAATACTTCCTTTCTAGCATCCCTAAACCCCACCAAGACAATTTTTGCTCTGAAGTGCTTCACAACATGTGTAATGTCAAGGTACAGAAATGTCAAAATGAAACCACGTTTTGGCCAAAGCAGCACAAAATCACTGCAGCTGCTTCTATTAAGACACGATGCATTGTGTTGCATCCCTCTGTCCCATCCCAAGCTAAATCTAATACTGCATTTCTGAGTATTTGCCTGTATTTAGCAAACCTGCATTTTCCACTATAAACCTCATTTTCTTTGTTTTTGCTTTCTGTGTTGTGCTTTTTTTAACCAGTTCATCTTCATTTTATAATTTTATTTCATTCAGATTTTGCCAATTTAGATCTTCAGATCCTATGAATGCTTAATGAATGAAAGGAAGAATGCTCCTATTTCCAACTCCATTTTTCATGGTGTGCAAGTTGAAACTGTGACATTTTATGCTGATTGTAAGTATAGATATTTAAATTCCATCTACACTAAGTAATGTCTTTAGAACTGGGTGGGGCACAGAATTATTACATCTCTTGTACATCTCCTGAGATCAACACTGGGACACAGTTCAAGTCACAAGTGAAATGAGTTGGGTGGTCTCTGAAAAATTTATTATGAACTGCATTGTTCATTTGAAAATTGCACCAAACTGTGAACATCTGTTACTCCTCTAAAGAAGCAGGATCTGGAGTGCATTAATACTGGGCTCAGTGAAACAAGGGTTCTTGAATTGTGGCAAAAAAGCGGCACTAACACAACACTTTAAACGCATCACTAAATTGTGGACACTAGGTTCATTACCATGCATCTAGTTATTGTGGTCCACAGAGATCGTATGGAACATGGAGTTCATATGGAATTCTCTTAAGAAAAAATAAAAAAAAACTCTTTTAACTTCCTTCCAAAATTAATCAGGAAAACTCTTAACAAAGAAGGATTCTATCACCAAGCTGGTCTACTTTGTTTTGTGTCACTTGGGTGATATAGCAGATCTTCCAAGCTGAGGACTCCCAAGAGGACAACTCTCACATTGCACCATCATCACATCTCCTGCAACTGGATTTCTGAGGAAAGCTTTGACCAAAAAGTAGTGATTTTCAGACTGTTGCTTTCACTTGTCCAGGCAAACCGTAAGCTGTTTATTACAGAGCATCTCTAAGGCTTCCCTAACGGTAAAGCAAAATCACAGAATGCTTTGGGTTGGAAAAGACCTTTAGAAGTCATCTAGTCCAAGTCTCCTTCAGTAAGCATGGACACCTTCCAGTAGACCAGGTTGCTCAAGGGTCTGTACAGCCTGGCTTGAACACTTCCAGGGATGGGACAGTTTTGTCCTGCTCCGGCATGGGGGTTGGACTCGATGATCTCTTTGGGTTCCTTCCAACCCGTAACATCCTACGATCCTATGATCTATCACTTCTTTGGGCAACCTGTGCCTGTGATTCACCATCCTCATTGTAAAAAAATTATTCCTTAAGTCCAGCTAAAATCTACCCTCTTCCAGTTTAAAACCATCACCCCTCGCCCTACTGCAACAGGCCCTCCTAAGAAAACTTACCTGGACCTCTCTTATCAGCCCTTTCTTATAGTACTGAAAGGGCACAATAAGGTCTCCCCAGAATCTTCGCTCCTCTAGGCTGAGCAATCCCAACTCTCTCAGCCTGTCCTCATAGTAGAGATGTTCCAACCCTCAGCTTATTTCTGTGGCCTCCTCTGGACTTGCTCCAACAGGTTTCATGTCTTTCCCCTGTTGAGGGTTCCAGAGCTGGACACAGCACTACACACTCTGGACAAAATTACTGCCTGTACAGTTTCTGACTTTCTGACCCAAAGTTAGGAGAGGTTTCACCAGAAGTCAGGCTTCTACTTCACCAATAGATTTGGTTCAACATTGTCTACTTTTTCATTTTCCACCAAAATGCATGTGACCTATGCTGCTTCTGTTCTTACAGTGTGATCCATGACTTCCAAATTCCTTCACTAGAGACAGGAATACTCTGTTCCTAATTTAGGTACCTGAAAGTTAGGACATCTAAATTTATGCATCCTGGGCTTCCTTCGTGATGATGAATCATGTAGTTCAACAGTTGGGAAATCTACAGCAAGCAACTCACACCTAGATATCTAATGGTGAGAAATCTGAAGTTAGGTGAAAAGAATCCCAGCCTAAGAGATGGGAAAAATAGTTCCTTCCTAAACACCTCACTGAGCACTCAAAAAGAAATTATTTTCAACTGCATTTACTAAAGGCAACGAACTTGACTATTTTCCGTGAGTTACATCCAGAACTACCCATTCAGGCTCTGTTTCATCCAACCATTTAACACTATTCTTCTCTACCTCTCCAGGGTAATTTGCTTGCACACTTATTCCAAGGTTTCACTTTAACCTAGGACAAATGTACTTGAAGAGAGGTTTTAAAACATGCAACCAAAGTAATGTTTTTCCAACTTACATAATGAAAAAAAGTCTTAGCATCAAGTCTTTGCAGATTTTTTGCAACAGCATTGCAGCAAGGGTTGGACTTGATGATCTATTAGGTCCCTTCTAACCCCGGTAATACTGTGATACTGTGATTAATAGGGCTCTACACGCTGAAATTCTTGGAGCAGAAATATTAACTTAACTGTGGGGTAAACAATGAAATGAATAATCAAAACAATTTGATTTTGCGTGTATGTGAATCATGATCATCAAAAAGGAAGTCTTGAAACACCTCAAGAAAAAACCAGCTTGTACTTGATACTGGAGGTGTAGCAACCAGGGAGGCTACACTAATAGAAGCTCTGAAGGTGATCAGAACAGCTACGTTTTGTATGGCACTGAGGAATCAGGTGGACAGCAGTAAAGCCAAAGTGGAGAAGACAGTACCAGATTGATGGATGATGAAGAGTTATGGAAATCTGTTTTCAAGACATGGCTACAAGACACTGCTGTAACAGGAAATGAAAACAATAACAAATCCAAGCACAAGTGTGTACTCTGACATTCAAACTAACATGCATTACACAGATATGTTTTTCAGTTCACAAAATGTCTGTGCAGATGAAAACAGAGCGGATATGACAAGAAGTTACTGTCCACATAATACATTTCAGAAATGAAACCACAGAAGCAATACCTCTCATACAATTTTGCAATTGAATATTAGTTCTATGTGACTTAACTGCAGCAAAAAGATTCCTAATAAAACTAAGCTTTCCACACTTCAAAAATAGCATTGCACACATGGTGTCAGAGTTTAGATGGATGTGTCTGCAATTAGGAAGACTTCTGCTTTAAAATCTGTCCAATAATGATGATATCTTTTGCTACATGACTGTGCGCTACAATCTCCATCATGAACGTTATAATTAAAAAGAAAATTTTGATGTTCCAGTTTGGATGTTGACACCCTAGTATGAAACTAAATTGCCTTGCAGCCTGCCTCCCAAAATAGCCTTCAATGTATGAGTACACTGGCTGGGGAAGTGTCAGTACGACATCTATATCATCTGTTAACCTACTTTGATCAATACACAAAGTCAAACTGACAGATAATTCATAGGATACAAAATTATCCTCAGTATATCTGTAGAAGTAAGAATAACATCAGTGACGTGAATATACATAAGATACTGTACTTAGAAGCGCCAAACACTTGAATTGATACCACTTGGAGATACTTTAAAAACAACTGAAAAGAACAAAGGACCTCAAGGGCAGGACTGCCATGGTTTTCATCGCAGGCAACTAGAAGGACTATCAAGGCTCAAGAAGAAACGCTCTGAAGGCAACTATTAAGTGCTGTTAAGCTAGAGACTTGTGCAAATCAGTGGGAATCATATGGTTCACTTCCCATAAAGACTTGGAAAGCTTGCTTTCCCTTCCTCAGAATCAAGTGTACACCAAAGGGCAGTCTGCAACCTCTGGGACACACCCACATGCAAAATAATCAAGTGCCAGGTCACTCATACATTTGTAGGAGGCGTTTTGAATACCTTGCAAATGAGCCAGCAATGTTAATCCAACTGGAAATCAAACACGGTAAACTGGCATACACCTGCTGTCAGAGCATCGCCTACTCTGCAGGGACAGTAAAGGTACATTTTCGCTTTGTATGTATCTGTTAGCCTTAAAGCTGCCCTCTTGAGCTGCTTGGTAGCCACACCAGCGACCGTGCTGCACAGAGCTCAGCCTTACTGCTCTTGCCAGCATAACCTGCAATGGTGAATTTTAAGCTGGTGTAGGTATAGGTACCAGAGCTCTAGTTTCTACACTGCAAAACATACTTTACTTCTCTATGGTTAGATCTACAATGACGTTGAAGACTTAGCTTATTTTTCTTTCTTCCCTATTGTTATTTCTTACCATGGCACAGGTTTAGAACTGCTTCAACTTCAGGCTAGTCTATCCAGTTCTAGGGAAGGCCAGAGTTCTGCAATGAGGAAATTTGCTTTGGACAGTGAAAGCCAAACCACAACTTTACTGCCAGCAAGGTACCCTTTATCAGCTGACCTGTGGTAACACGTGCCTATGTTTCATCCCTGCTGTACGACAGATCGTTCAGCTTAAATACTTAACACTCAAGGCAACTGTAAGTTATTAAACTCTATATATCTGATTTGGTACAACCAGCTGTTCACACGTTCAGTAATTTCTTGTGTACTAGCACTCCTGCTCACCTTATTCCAGAGAATGTAAGGTATCTTGAAATAGATACTAGAAACCCAATCTCTATAGGAGTTGCTTCCTTGGAGATACTCTAGTAGCCAATGAAGCATAAAATGCCATTAAAGCTTTTCTCCTCGTGGTCAAGGCATCTGGAGTTTCTCTCTATTGTGTGTATTCTTATAAGTGAACTCACATGCAATAAAAATAGTTAATGCAGGTTAATACAGATTACACCAGCATCGATAACATATTTGTTAGGGGCAAATGTGAGAAAATGTAACTTCTTTACACTATTATTTTGCTGGAAGCATGTGCTCAATACTGTACTTCCAACTATTTGTGAGATGTGTATATACACAGAAATAAAGACATTTTTGTCTTTATACATGATCTTTATACATGATCTACATCTGTAGTTTTATTGCGGGTAAAACTTTCCTTAAAACCTCTAAACAGAGACATTAATCCAGTTTTGTTGAAGTAACTCTAGAGGAAAAGGGACAAATTGTTGTAAATGACAGCTGAATTTAGACCAGTTACCTCAGCTACTAACGATTATAGACAATGCATTATTTCATCTTTTCCTTTCTGGTTTAGCAGTTAAGTCTGAGATTTCCTTCTACTGTAACTTTCTTATTCTGTAAAATAATATTTAAACCATAAAACCCAAATCTGCATACGCTCCAGGAGAAGAGATACTAACAATTTCATAGGGTTGGTCAGTCACGTGAAGTGAGGTAAAGACGACATACTTTGCCTCCAGCGATAGGAGTAAAAACGTAAAACTTAGAGGCAAAAGAACAGTTAAGGAAGTGTACTCTCTAGAACTGCCACAGTCCTACCCAGGACTACTGCCCATTTTGGACTGCTAGGAGACATTAGGAAGGGCATCCACCTTTTGTGGTAATGTAATACAAGACCACACTCTTGAAATAGTGGATTTGGGCTTCTTCCTCATCTTGCAGATGATCACCGTAAGCTAAATTGTGTAAGGAGAAATCTTCCTCCTTGTACCATGCTAATGGAAAAAACCATAAAGGACATCACAGTAAGGGTGACGGAGCACTGGAACAGGCTGCCCAGGGTGGTTGTGGAGTCTCCTTCACTGGAGATATTCAAG
>JAOXOE010029553.1:0-14304 GCA_028565055.1 Phoeniculus purpureus
CCAGCCTCCTCATCGTTGATTGGTGCCTCTACCCTGACCACTCCCTCCCCCTCCTCTTCCACGATGACCCCAGGTGGGTACCAGAATCTACTTGGAGCCACTGGGAGGCTACTGGGAGCCCTTCCTGATCCTCTCCTTTCCCTCTGTTTTCCCTGCAGTGTCCTGTATTTCGGGGTCCATAGAGGACGGGAGCCCCCCCCAACCCCAGGGTCTGGCCCTGGACTGGGATTCAACATCGATGTCCGCTGGGATGAGGTGTGGGGACTATAGGGTTGGGATCTGTAGTGAATGGGGTGGGGGGAGGTTATAGGGGTTTTGGGGGATCATATGGGGATTTATAGGGCACTATAGGGTCTATATGGGTCATGAGAGGGGTTCTGTGGGGTGTAATAGAAGTTATATAGGGCATTATGAGGGCTATATAGGGTTTGTAAGGGTTACGTAGAGGATTATAGTTTCTGTTTAGGGTCTATATGGGGCATTATAGGGCTTTTGTAGGGTATACTGGGTTACATAGGGAATTATAGGGCCTATATATGGGATTGTAGGAGCTATATAGGGGATTATAGGGTCTTTATGGGAAGTTAGAGGGGTTGCATAGTGAACTATAGGGCCTGTAGAGGTTCTATAGGGTATAATGGGTTTTATAGGGGATTGTGGGACTATATAGAATCATGGAATCATTAGGGATTGGAAGGGACCTCAAAAGATCATCTAGTCCAATCCCACTGCCAAAGCAGGACCACCCAGACCAAGTCACACAGGAACACATCCATATTGTTTGCTAAAAGTTCTAAGCACCTACAACACAGGCTTTATAGAATCATTGAATCAGTCAGGGCTGGAAGGGACCACAGGAGCATCCAGTTCCAACCCCCCTGCCATGGGCAGGGATATCCCACCCTAGGTCAGGCTGGCCAGAGCCCCATCCAGCCTGGCCTTAAACACCTTCAGGGACGGGGCTTCAACCACCTCCCTGGGCAACCCATTCCAGGCTCTCACCACTCTCACAGTGAAGAACTTCCTCCTCACATCCAGTCTAAATCTACCCAGCTCCAGCTTTGCTCCATTGCCCCTAGTCCTGTCACTACCTGAGATCCTACAAAGTCCCTCCCCAGCCTTTTTGTAGATGTTGGGATGAGGGCTGGACTTGATGATCCTGGAGGTCCTTTCCCTCCATGATGCCTCCATGACATTCTATGGTTCCACGATTAGAGCTTCTCTCGAGGAGCAGATAGTCTGAGGGGGGTTTGGTTCTGTGGGTTGTCTTTTCTGTTCATAAAGCTGCTTTACCAAGAACTTAATCTTTCCTGTGATACCGAATGTAATGTGCCTGCAATAATTAATGTCGCTGCTAACGGCGGATTGGAATTTTGCCTTAATTACATCATTAAGATACATTTCATGCATTTAATTGTTTTTGTAAAATGACAGCCAAGCTCTCCTGCCTCACATCTCTCATTTCCTGATTCAATTACTTCCCAAGCAAGGGCAACCCGCTAGTAACGGCCTTTCACAGCTTTTGCCTTCCAGGGGAAATCAAGTGGGTTTTGGTTAGATACGCCAGTACATTTCAGGTTAGCAAAGCTTTTCCGTGCTGTTTGTCAGTGTTGGTGGTAGGCAGATGCCCTGAGCTCTCTCGTTCTCCTTGCTGACCTGGATTTCATGAAAAATAGGAGGAAAAGTAGTTTCAGGATAGACCTAGAAAGAACAGGAAGGTTAAAAACGAATCTGCAGGTCTTGTTGCTTAGCTGCACCAGTGAAACATGTCCCATCTGGCCCAAAGGCAGAAGTCTTGGGGTCAGAAATTCCATCCTCGGAGAGGGGATGTTGTATTCATCCAGAGATTCATTAGCAAAAGTTTCTGGGTGTTGATCACATGAAATTCAGCTGCTGGAGAAGAGCTGGCAGCTGCAGAAAGGTCCATCTCCTGCCACAGGGAACAGAGCTCAGCTATGAGAAACAGCTTGGGATCTTCTGTGTGTGCCCAGCTGCAAAGCTGATGCAGCTTGCGTGAGATGACGTGACCACACAGGATACTGTGTTCTGGAAGAGATGCTTTTGCAGGAAGACTTGGGAGATGTTCCTGTGCGACTCGGTCTAGGAGACCCTGCTCTGGCAGGGGGATTGGACTAGATGATCTTTCGAGGTCCCTTCCAATCCCTAATGTTCTGTGGTTCTGTGATCTGGTCCTTTCCTGGATTGTGTTTGGATGGTGGTGCCAATTCGTGTGCCATGACAGCACTGACCTGTGGCAGCAGGTCTGTGATGGGAGATGGAGATGCAGCTCTGGACCTTCTCATGGGGCAGCACCAGCCAGAAGACTCAGGGCTTCCCTCCTGGACGTGCACAAAGTTCCCTGCTTGCCTCTGAAATTGAGTCAACTTATGTTTACAAGGTCAGTCACCCACAACAAGGCCAGTCTGCTGGCAAAGCATCTAGAAGGCATGTCAGAGGTCTGTGGTCCATTGTGGTCCAGAATAGGATCTAGAGCCCTTGCCAATGGTGACACACATGGATTTCTTTGGGATAAGTAAATACAGTTTTCACTGGACAGGAATTTGTAGTGATGTTTGCAATTCCCAGCTGCCCAGAGGGATGGGAGTGGTGCGAGCTCTCTGCTTTGTGCCCTTTCCAACTGCAGCCCCCTCCCAGCTCTGTAATTCTTGCTCTGTGACTACACAAAGCAAAATACGGGATGAGGCTGGGTAGGAAACAGGGGAATCTCTGGCTGCAATAATCAGTACAGCAAATATTAAGGTATCTTGCAAGACAGAGAGCTTTTTGCTTGCTTTTAGCATCACCCCTGGGTTTTGGCTATTTGACAATAAGCCAAGCTGCCCAAGAGGCCATCCAGGTGTTTGTGCTGCAAGGGCAGAACCCCCCTGGGTGTTACACACGCTGGGTAGTGTGAGCAGGTAAAGCAGAGAACCGTGAGTGCGTTTGTGCAGGTGGTGGAGCGGGAACTTCCATGGCAGGGGACAGACCCAGCAACTGGGAGATGCTTTGAAAACCCTTCCAGGTCGCTACTGCAGCACTGGCTCTGGGAAATACTTGGAAGCAGGCTTTGCTCTCGAGATTATAACCGCACTGCTGACTCACAAGTCCCTGACCTCAACTGCTTGCATTTGTTATTTGGAATCCAGTGGGAATGAAGTAACTGCCTCTTTCTTTCTCTCCTCTCTTCTCTTCCCATCCATGACAGGTAAGAAACTTGGCTAAGGTGCAAATCCCGCTCAGCTCTTGATGGGTTTTGTTCTAACAGTGTCCAGGGATGGGGGGGGGGCGGATCTGCAGAAGAGACAGAGGAATCTATTGGTCCCTGAGCCACCAGAAGAGAGTCCTGCGTTAGAAATGCCCTGCTGGATAGGCTGCACATCTGCTTTGCTGCTGGCCTGCTAGGAGCCTTGAGCAAGAAGCATCACAAGTCCTTCTCCTATGTTCTGATGGAAGACACACACGTAATGTTCTAGTCACATAAAGGTCATTAGAGAGGACAGTTCAGTCACCATTTATGAAAAATGATGTCAACCCTGAATGGTTCCAAGCCACTGGAACACCTGTACACCGGGGCCTCTATCTACTGGAACAGGGTCTGTGCTGTGGTGGCAACCCCTGGAACCCAAGAACCTTCACATCGTTTCTCAGGTGAAATAATTGTCTGTGTTCCCACAGCAATACAGACCTCAGAGGGGCTTTAGGGGCTGCCTGCTGGAAAGGCAGTGCAGAAGGACATCAGTCCATTCGCACCAGCTGTGGAGAAAGCCTGGAATTCTCACCAAACCCAAAGCTCTCAGGTGATCCCTGCGCATCGGGTACCGTTCTGAGGTTTATCGTTTCTAGTGACACTTCCAGTCAGCCCGTGAAAATTCCCTCCCACTTCTCTTTGGGTTAGAGGCCACTGACTACAGTTTTTCCAGTGTTTTTCATGGGTTACACTGCTAATGGTTATTGCTGGATTTATCTTTAACCTTTATGGTCAGGAGTGGGGAGGCTGGGTCTGAGCTGCCTGTGCTGAGACAAGGAAGAGGGCAGAGGTTGAAAGGAGACAGAAAAACCTCTGAGCTCCTCCTCCTTTCTACCCTTTGCAAAACAGCTCTGAGTCTGAGACACCATGAATTTTTGGCTCTGTGTAGGGATGAGACATTATGAAAATACAGATTTATGTCAGGAAAAAAAGAATCCAAAATTAACTAGAACTTCCTTCTGTCATCAGAGAAGTTGCACTTGCTTTCAGCTCCTTCCTACTGATGCTCAGGCAAATGGCAGTCTGTGACATTAAAGAAACACTAGGTACCAAACAGAGCTAAGTGTGAGGAGCACTGACTTCCACTATGTAAAGTAACGCGACACCACCTCACATCTGAATTTCCGCTTCAATTTTCTTACGGAGTCTGTGCCACAGAATCACAGAACGTCAGGGAAAAGAAAGATCCTCTAGTCTAATTCCACCCCCTGCCACAGCAGGATCATCTAGATCAAGTCACACAGGAACATGTCCAGGTGAGTTTTAAGCATCTCCAGAGGAGGAGACTCCACAACCCCACCCTGGGCAGCCCCTTCCAGGGCTCTGTCTAGACTGCTTTGTCAATAAGCACCTTCCCTTCAACCCTCTGCTTGCTGTGACTGCTAGTAACAGACTTATTTTGTGTTTAATTTCAGGTTGTCCAAAGGTTTTGGAACAAAACTGAGCACCTCTAATTGCTATTCTCGGAATAAACCGACAAACGGGCTGCCCGGGGTGGTGGTTGGGTCCCCATCCCTGGATGCCTTGAGAAGTCACTCAGATGTAGGGTTGGAGGATCTGGTTTAGGGGTGAATTTGCAGAGCAGGGTTGATGGTTGAACTGGATGATCCCAAGGGTCTATTCCAACCTGAATGAATCTGTGAAAATCATTAATTTGATTTTAAATCCAGCAGAACCTCATCAACAGCAGCAATGTTTGTATTTCCCAGCGTTGAAAGACTCGGGTTGGAACTGACCACTTTGCAGTTGAAAACGACAGCAACTGTCTCTCCACAAAGGCGTTTTCTTGCTACACCCAATATCTTCTCTGCAGCCAGCCATGAACAGAAGTCACCGTAAGCAACAATCAGCTGAACCTTCATTTTCCTAGAGATGGTTGCACTGCATCTGTTGTGTGGGAAAGAACCACCCTGGTTTTTGTTTTGTTTGGGATCTCAAAGTGGTTTGTAGACGGGAACGTTCAAAGTGATACCATCAGGGAGGAACCATCAACTGCTTCTGTTTTGGATGGGTTTGAAATGTTGTATGATAATACGGGCGCTTTTAATGCCGCGTGTGTGTGTGAGTACATGTGTATGTACACCTTGGGATCAGTCCTAATGCGGAGACAAGACGCTGCAGCAAAATAAGAAGGAAAATGTCAACAGAGTCTCTTGCGCTTTCCTACAGAAAAATGCTAAATGTTGTGTGTTGTCAAACTCTGGGCAACACATCGAGCCCAAGGGAACAGTGCTTCCTCCTGGAACCAGGACCCTTGGACCACTCACACCTACCTTGTGCTCGTGGGCAGGGGCTTGGTGAGGTTTCTTGCCCAGCCACTGCAGTTTTGGTGGGTTGGTTTGGAGTCGACTACTAAAGTGCATTCACCATCTTTCCCTGGAGAATGATGGGCCTCTGCAGGGCAGGGAAAGGATGTTTTGTGTTGCATTTTGTGCTGATTCCTCTCTCCTTTCTGGCTTGTTCCAAGTACCAGCACCCTTTTGCATGGCAGTGCCCCAGGAATCTCCTGGGGAGCAGCCACCGACATCACCAGCGTAAGCAAGAACCACACGACACTGGTCAGAAACAGCAGTTTAGACATTTCCCACCTGGTTTTGGGGCCACAGGAGGCAGGCAAGAGCTTTGAAGGTGAAGTTGCACCCCACAGCTTCACTCAGGGAGGGACACCTGGTCTTGGCGTGGGGTTTGGCACCAGCTCCATGCAGATGTTTAGCACCACCTCCTTAGATCCTTATTTCAGCTTCATCTATTGAAGATTCCCTTATGAACTAGTTTCTGATGTCCTTATTAACCATGGATTAATTAATTATTAATTAAATAGCCCAGGCTACTTATTAGTTCAAGTTGTTAATTAAATATAGGACGCTAAAGAGGCAGCTTGTTAATTGAGTTGTTGGTGAGTGGAGGATCTCTGCTTGGCTCTTGTGACAGAGCAGGAACGCAGCTCCTTGTGGGGCCATCAGTTGCAGGAACTTCCTGAGGTGGAGTTGTGTGGTCACAGCTTGAGAAGCTTTATTTGTGTTGACTCCTGTTGTCAGCTCAAAGTGGTCCATCAGGAAGAGACTCAAGGTCGATATTTCAGTGCGTCACGTGGTGCTAAGCTGTGTAAGTTATTGGGACAGGACCACTGTGACTGTGGGATGAAGATAAGGACACTTGGTGGTGTGGGAGGCGATGGGCACTGGTGGCCTCATGCTGTTGTCAGCCTTAATGAGATTCACAAATGGGAATTGTGCTCCTTGATTGACTTTTGGCCAAGACAAAAAAACAGCTGCAACTTACAGAGTAACTAGGGCAAGATACAAACAGGAGTCCTCTCCTTTGATGGAGCTTTGCAGCAAGCAAGAGCCACAGATCCCGTTCTGCTAAGATAGAGCTACTTGTGGGTGTTGGTGCTGGTCTCTTCTCACAGGTAAGTAGCGACAGAACCAGAGGGAAGGGTTTCAATCTCCAGCAGGATAGGTTTAGATTGGACATGAGGAAGAAATTCTTCACAGAGAGAGTGGTCAGGCACCGGAATGGGCTGCCCAGGGTGGTGGTTGAGTTCCCATCCCTGGATGAGTTTAAAAGTCATTTAGATGTAGTGTCGGGGGATCTGTTTTAAGGCTGAACTTGCAGAGTAGGGTCGATGCTTGAACTCGATGATCCCAAGGGTCTTTTCCAATCTGAATGATTCTGTGATTCATCTCTGCTCCTTCTGTTTGCAGGATCAGGCTAGGATCCACTGGAGGATGGAGCCACCGAGTTATGCTCCTGTCTCTCTGGAGCTGTGAGGACAAGGTCCTTCAGCGCTACAGCTTTGTGAGACATCCCCATGCAATCATCCTACTGCACATCAGGGTTAGGTAGTCAGGACCGACATGATAACTTCAGGATGTTTTCTCTGAGAAGTTTGCTCATGGGCCATTTCTTGTTGCCAGCAAGACTCAAAGGTCACTGGCTTGTTCCACTGCTTGTGCTGCTCCACAGGCGAGCTGAAAATAAAACCATTTCTAATCACTTCTGAAAAGAACTGGGGGAGGGAGAGAGCTAATGAGGAAAACACACAGCTTTAGAAGCAGAAGTGCATTCCCTGAAGTCAACAGCTAAAAAAAAGCCATCATTTTTTTTGAATATTCATTTCTACTGAGATTTTCTATTGCTCTAATTAATTTGTCACAAAGGCACCGACAAAGCATTTCTGCTGCAGTGGTGAAGGCTACAGGCAGAGGTTTGCTTAGTTCCTTTTGAAGAAAAATAACCAGCTATCAAATAACTTTAAACTCTTAAAGCTTTCCTGGCTTGATCCTTTCATTAAGGAATGCTGCTTGGCTTTGAAGACAGCCACAGCTATTGAAAACTTGTTATATGGATTTAGTTTTTGTTAATTCAGTCCCCTTCTGGTGTACTGGTGCCTCCTCTGTGAGCACTTTGACAGGCACTGGATTTCCTTTCTTTGATGGAGAGGGAAGAGAACAAAACCTGCTAAGCACCCAGAATATGTGGAGGGTGGCTGTCAGGAGGATGGAGCCAGGCTCTGCTCAGTGGCATCTAATGATAGGACAAAGGGCAATGAGTGTGAACTGGAACATAGGAGGTTCCACATCAATATGAGAAGTATCTTCTTCCTGGTGAGGGTGACAGTGCCCTGAAAGGTGCTAACCCACATGGACATGTTCCTGTGCAACTTGGTCTAGGTGCTCCTGCTCTGGCAGGGGGATTGGACTAGATGATCTTTTGAGGTCCCTTCCAACCCCTAATGATTCTATGAGATCCACATAGCATTGCCATCGTTCATCTGACCTGAGTCTCCTTCTCTGGAGATGTTTAAAACCTGCCTGGATGTGTTCCTGTGCGACTTGATCTAGGTGATCCTGCTGTGGCAGGGGGATTGGACTAGATGATTTTTTGAGGTCACTTCCAATCCCTAATGTTCTGTGAGTCTGTAACTCGTTCAGCCCCACAAAAACCATCGAAAGCAGATAATATGGATGTGAATTTTTAAGATTAGATGTTATAGGAGGCTGTGACAAATAATTATCATAGGCTCAACGAGCAGTTTTCACATCAGAAGGTGTAATTAAAAAAAAGCAGCCAAAAACCTTCTGTAAGTATTTTTTGAAATTAGTGTGAAACCCAGTTCCAGTGGTTCTTGCTGGAACCTTTGTCATTCATTGCCAATGTTGAACTGAATCAGACAGAGCAAGCATCTACAGGTCAAAATCAGTGTAAATTTATCCAAAGCTTTTCCTAAGGAAATTTTTCAGGCTTATGGAGATGCACCCAGGAACAGCATTTTTGTAGAGCAATCACGTGGGAATGGAAGTTCAAATCTTCATGCGAAGTTAGTCAGAGCATGTTCTAGTTAAAAGCCTTATAAAGTGGAGAGCAACTCTTGATGAGAAAATGAACAGCATTTCCTCAGAAAACACCTACTTTTGACAGGGAAAACACCTAGTCCTTATTTCTGTTTGGTTTTACAAAAGATGCAAATACTGAAAGCTTGGTGTTTGCAGAAAAACCGGGAGCGTACATATTTAGAAAAATATGGGGCAGGGAGTCTAGGCAATTGCTGAGTTACAATCATCCATCTCCTATAAATATCCGCAGTGTGAAAAAGGCTCCCTTCTCCCCCTGCATTTTGGTGCTGCTGCTAAGCACTGAGCTTTTTTGTGGTTTCATTTTAGTAATCAGGAGCTCTCGTACTTCCCGGACAGATGGCCATTCACACTTCAGTGCTCATTTAGACACATACGTCAACGATGACAGAACGTTTCAGCTGAGAACAGGCCAATGTAATCTTCCAAATTCAAGGCTATCTGTCATTTTTGTTAGTTATATAAAGCCACAGTCAAAAAGAAAGTAGGACTGTTCTTATTTGGAAGGCTAGAAAGAAAATGGAAAATTCCACCTGGCTCGCTGTCAACACAAAACTCAGACAAGGCTATTTCAAATGATTTGAGAAGGTTTGAATATTGAGCCTTGGCTGATCCACTGGCAGCTGCTCTTGGGGCCTGCGAAGAAACAGGAGAGGCTGATAGCAGATTAGAGAATGAATGTTGGGCCTTGCTCAGAGCCCCACCAAGAGCGTTAGTTCTATATATAGTTCCAATCCATTCCGGTTTATAATGCGGTGGTCCTTCTTTTCTCTCATAAGGCAGTAGATAAGTTTGTGCAAGCAGCACTCCCTGAGATGCAGAAGACAAATTGGAAACAGAGGGTGAAGTATCTCCCTGACTCTGGCGCTGATCCCCTGTGTTTGCTCTGAGTGGACGCAGTACTTACGGGGATAAATAGACACAATTATTTTCCACTGCTGTCAAGCCTTCTTAGACAAGAAGGAAAGCATTTAAATTGAATAACATTTTTTTCAGCTTCAGGGTGGACTATGCATGAGAAATGGAAATCTGAAACATGAAAAAAGAAATGAATCCTTTCAAGACATTTCTGTTTCCTGCCAGTCCAAGGAAGATCCTGTATTCTGCCACGATCATCTGTATAACCAAGGTTACCAGCAAATGATCAGTTTTTTAGTTCAAATGAACTTTGCAGGGATACTTTGGGGAACTTTGCCAGACCTAAAACAACATACAAGCCATTTAAATTTCAATTAAATTAGTGATGAGGAGGGCAAAAGTAACACGGGGGAGCCTTTAAGAAAGTGTATAGGTAATCAGCCAATAATTATCAACACAGCAACAGAAGTGTGACACAGTGTGAGTTTCTAGCATATCCACCTCAGTGTGCAAAGATAATGAACTAGCAAGGGCTCAATGTTGTAGCTTGCCATCCATCTGAATCTCCAGCAGATCTACTTCTGCAAATTCCACCTAAGGTATTAACCACAAAGCTGAAGAGCTCAGCTGGGAGCAAAACCCCCAACTTGCCTTAAACTGATGATGCTGTTTCACAGCTGAATCTCAGAGCTGTATTTTTCAAGAGAACTGACAATAACCGAGACATTTATGAGTTTTTTCCTCATTTGTGTCTGCAAAAGGAGGTTACTCATCAGAAAACAAGGTGCAGCAGTGAGTGGGATCAACAGTCCAGTCAGAGTTGCTAAGCAAACTGAAGTGGAAACCAAAGGTCATGAAAATCAGCTTGACCCTGAATGATTCTATCATTCTGAAAATAAAAAGCTGTGAAAACTGCAAAGTTTAGGGAACACATTTTACAAGTCAGTTAAATTAATTTACGTGGCAGTATCTTACAGAGAAACTATTGCCATCTTGCACTGGAAGTTGAACACCAGCGGTACTGGGTACTGGGAACTACTACCACATTGCCAGAATGTAGTGTTGATCCTAACAGGTCAAAGAGTCATCAGAGCAGTCAGTACTTTTCTGCCTGGTACAAAAATGTAGAAACAACTGCTTAGTCTGGATAAACATCTTTGAGATAACAGAATAATATCTACTTCTAAAGGTGTAAAACACACCAGTGAGTAGTTGGATTTAACCTTAGTCACATGGAAAAGGCCCCTTAAACAACCTTGTCTTGTCAAATACACTGCAAAAGAAAAGAACCTGACCCAGAAGGATCCATCAAGGCACAACAGAGGAGAGACTTTACAGATCAGCAGCTTTAACAAAGTAGAAGTGACCCAGGATAGGATTAGCTGCGTAGGGAAGCCCAGTGTTGTGTGAGCACCTGATTGAGCTGAAACATGACAGAAGATGAGCATTAAACAGCCTTCAGCTTCTCCCACAACCCATTGCTAAACTTTCTGGGGAACAAGATAAATTTGAAGGAAGCGAACAATTAGCTTTTCTTCTGGAATGTAATTTATAATTAATTGTGATGGGAAGGAATGGGCCTTTCTCAGATACCTTCTACCTCCTCCACAGGGATCTCTGTGCCTCATCTTTTTTTATTTTCTGATTCAAACTGGTGGGAATATTTGGAGTTAGCTGGATGCAGCTAAAAAGGACGGATAGACACAGTGCCTGTTCATTTTATGAATTGCTTTTCTGTATTTTATAACCTTCTGTGGTTCAGGCACACAATGAGGTCTGCCACATCTGGTTGACACACTTCTGTGGGAGTGTCAGCAAAGCACAAATTGCTTCTGCGTGTACAATAATAATTTTAAAATATCATTTTTTATAGAAAGCATGAATCTAAAATGAATTTCATCACAGCTATGTGGAAATACCATCACTCTTCCTGAAGGTAACAGATGACTCACTGTGCTTCCTACTGCAAGTGTTGTGTATTTTGCTTTTGTGATTGCCGGCAAAAGAACGGTTAATAGTCACTGTTGACTCGGGTACAATATGCATCAGGTGCTACAAATCTCCCTTGAGCTTTACCATGCAGTAGTAGATATTAATTAATTACTGTACATGCAATCTCAACTTCTGAGTATAGGGTCTGCTGTTCACAGACACACTATTTGGCACTCCCATTTGGTTTAAGATGAGAGCTCTGAATTTCATTTTTGCAAGCCACTAAGTTCTCACCTATAAACAAGCACTTTGAAATTCGGATGAAAAAGCAGACAACATAAATGAGCATTATTGCAGTAACTTGGATGAGTTTCTTTCAATATCCTTCCTGTAAGCAGATTACTACAGTAGAAAGGGCAGTCCAAAGCCTGTTTGCCTCATCTGAATTTTTCAGAAGGTACCTTTGGGCCAAAGCAATAGCTGTGTCTGTTCCGTAACCTGAGCCTAAAGATTATGAATCAGAATGTAGCGACAGAAGGAACTGGCTTGGAATAGTTAATTATTATTTGTGGAGCAGTTCTGCTCCACAGTAATATTAATGACTGTATAAATAACAAAATAACTTCTTACAGTTTTGCAGGTGTAGTTCTCTTTTAATACCTGACCTTCTTACGTTTTAATAAACTTATTGAAATGCCTTTCTGAATTATTAAACACTGTAGCTATAAAAAGAGAGGAAATGCTTCGGATATTGCTTGGAGTTTAAATATCTTAAACAAGAATTTTGCCTTTCAAATGTCAGTTGTCAAACACGTGTCTTGCACATAAAGATGACGGTAGCAATGTTGCCTGAACTGCGTTAAAAATATCCATTTAGGTATCACCAGTACAGTCCATTCTTCTACCTTCACTTATCTCGTAACAGCATGGGCAGGATATCCAGCTGAAATCTAACTCACTACAGAGGAAAAAAGAGCAGCCTCACTCAAGCAAGACTTTACCAATTTCATTTGCATCACATCTTGCCCCTTACAAACAACACTAGCAGCAAGAATTGCCCCGAAGTCCTGCTGCTGATGGAATGACAAGCTGAAATCTTTAGATTGTGCTCTCTTCAAATTGTTCCCACAGCTAAATTTAGAAACTAGGTGTTTCCAAGAGTATTTCTGAGCAAATGGACTCTTCCTCTCCTGTTCTTCAAACACACATCACGCCCCAGAAACCTGAATGGCAACTCATTTGTGTGAATGTGAATTGAACAGATGAACACAATAAAAGCAGAAGATGTGAAATCACTGGCTGTGACTCACTCAGCCAAGACAGTACCTGTTTCTCTCTGGAGAAAGACATTTGCATGAGATGTCAACAGAAGATCTGTAACCACCAGGAAGAAAGTCTTCAAGTGATAATGAATCATTTTGGAAAATAAAAAAAAGTAAAACAGTTTAAGTAACTTGGGTTGATGGTTGGACTTGATGATCTTGGAGGTCTCTTGCAACCTTAATGATTCTGTGATTAACAAGGTTGTTACAGAATCACAGAACACTAGGGATTGGAAGGGACCCCAAAAGATCATCTAGTCCAATCCCCCTGACACAGCAGGATCACCTAGACCAAGTCACACAGGAACATATCCAGATGGGTTTTAAACGTCTCCATGCACAAGCTGGAGTAGCTTTGAAAAACGTTTAAGCTCTGCTTGTTCAGGCACAACAGAAACCCCCGGCGAGCTAACAACCAATGCCAAGGCACCACAGTTGTACATGGAACAGGAAAAAGGACCTTGTTACGATAAGAGAGACATTGCTTGGGAAAAAAAGCAGGCCAAACTTGCAGAAAACTTTTGTCTAAGTTCTCTATATCTGTATTTGTTTGTGAAAGGAGAAACCTCAAGACTGTTCTTGCTCGTGTTTACTCAGATTCAGTTGTACTTACCACTACTGAAGTGCTTGAGTAACATCTTGCCCTACCTCATATCCTAAAACACCAATCTGGAAAATTGTGCAAACATGTTTTAGATGGAGAGTAGCCCCCTAAAAAGCTAGAATCCAATTTCAGCTCTGCAAAGCAGATCATTATTTGATTATCAGGTGCGCATGCCGAGTCATAAATTAATATTAAAGTCAGTGATGGGACCTGAACCTTGATCTGGTGGCTTCCCAGGTGAGCACTCCACACTTGAGGTAATAGAGTAATTAGACAGCTCTTCCCTCTGAAGGATAATTGCTAATACATGTTAGCTGTTGGAGAGGAAGCCCTCCTGAGGAGCAGATATGGGTTTCCTTTTTCATTAAGAAAGAAACTTAACTTTTTCAGTGGTTAACCCTCAGCATATTAAAATGTTTAGGGCCTAAGTTAGATAAAAGTGCTCCTCTGAGTAACAAACAATTAAACACAGCAGACAAGTGGGGAAGTAGGACTATGGTTCTGAGACAAACCCTCAGTGACAATTAAGCAAAAGCTGCCCTGCTTACCTTTCTGTGTAGGCATAACCCACAGTACTGCAAGCCTGCACCAACTACTACAGGTGTTGATAAAGGTGATGTATCCATGCAGTCCACAAGAAGCCTGTAAACAGTCTCAGCCTTACCTACAGAGGTAGTTTCAGAGGTGATACCTGAGATGTGTCACTACATGTGTACAAATCTCCGCTTACAAAGTGCAAGGGTTTGGTTCTTCCTGTTTCGTTTACTCTGTTCTTGCTTTTGGAGAGTTAAAAACCTGCTTCTCTCTATGCACAGACATTTATTAAATAGATCACGTTTATAAGAGCCATTTGATATAAATCTATTCTCATCTTAGCAAACTCACGAGTATAGAATCATAGAATCGATAGGGATTGGAAGGGACCACGAAAGATCATCTAGTCCAATCCCCCTGCCACAGCAGGATCACTTCACTGGAGAAGTT